>CAIGRB010042466.1:156750-172967 GCA_903798255.1 Fraxinus quadrangulata
CCTACATATCACAATCTAACCAACATATCCAGAAATCAACAAACAAATTCTTCTGTATGTTCTTAACACTAAAATCAATCCTCGTTTAAATACAAAAGCATCAAGACTGTATTCTTAGAACTTTAAATTTGGAACCGCAAGACTGTATTTTTACCTTGCAAGGGCGGCCTTTGATGACTATGTAGCCGTTCTTACGGATGGTTCCAGCTTGCTGTGGGTATGTTTTGGAGGCTCCGGCATCTGCCTTGGACTCGAAATGGTGTTCCTCGTCCGACATTTTTGTATCTCACTTTGTGAGGCCTTGCTGTGTTTATTTACCTTGTATTCTTCGAGGCGGAGTGAAGTGCTATTTTGTTTTAGGGAATTATTTTGGGTGTTCAGAGTACAATACAAGTTTTAGTTGAGCCGTGTGCTACAGAGATTGTACATTAGATTTTTTTATTTTTTTATTTTTTTTTTTGGTATCCAAAAAAAAAAAAAAAAAGGGAAGTGATATTTGTATAGAATTTTGTACAAAATGGATAACAAAAATGTCAAGTGACGGCCCCATTATTTTGTCAACAAAGTTGTACAAATAGAATTATGGAAAAAAATAAATTGGTGCTCAAAGGGTAGAATCATGGCTATAATCTTAAAATGGGTCCAATACCTCTAGCGTGATAATAACTATTAAAAGTAAGAATAAGATGTAAAAATGCAAAAATTGAAACGTGGACAATAATAGTTTTTTTTAAGGCACGATCAGATGACTATATCGTTGTAGTAGACTAGACTAATAGTCAATGTCAGATCCTTCTTTTAAGCAAGGTTCTAAAATGCGTAATGCGTGATAATACGTTTTGATCGAGCATCAAATATTATAAGAATACGTGTGCTTATGCGAAGCATATACGTAATTATGCGTTTTTCAATTTTTAATATTTTAAAAAATAAATAAATAAAATAATGCATTCTTTGAATTTTTATACATATTCTTCAAATTTCAAATAAAAAAAAACAAATTACTCAAAATTATAAATACTACAATAAGACAATTACTTCAAATTTATTTATATTTTTCAGATTTGTAACAAAAATATATTGCTCAAAATCATAATTACTACAATTACTTGATAATCAATTCTTACAATTAGATTAAACAAGAATATTGACTTAAAAATTCTAAATCTTGTCCAGCTCTTTAACGGATTCCAATTCAATCTCATATTCTTCCTCTAAGTCATTTTTCGTGTCCTCTGATACGAAATCATCTTCATCGGGTGCCCTTATTTCAATTTGAGAATTTCTATCACTTTTTGTAGATGATGATATATTATTGATGGATTTGGGTGATTTGGGCTAATTTGATGTTTGTTGGGCTCAATTTACTTTTTTTAAGTTATAAAAATGGGTTGAACTTTATTACGCTAATTTGAATATATTTTTAATTACAAATATGTGGGCATTTTGGAGAATATGTGTGCATATGGGGTCAACGAAATGAGTTGACCGCATTATCATACGCATATCCTATATACGATGCGTTTCGAAAACGTATCGAGAATATGCGCACATACGCGAAGCATATTCGCGCATTTTAGAACACTGCTTTTAAGTATTATCTCTCTTTCTGACACAATAATTCTAAAGATTGACCATAAAGTCTATCGAAGTCATCTACTATTTCATTTTTTAGGCCGTTTTAATTCTGCTTTTTCGTGTTTATAGTACGTTATTTTGGGTACAAAAGAAATATATCTAGTCTTTATGATATTTTGAATACACAAAAAATAGATTAATATTAAAAATTCTTTACTTTTATTACTAGGCACACACATCTTGATATGTAAGACTTTGTTTGACCTTGTCGTCTTGACATGTCACGTACCTTTCAGAACCTTGCTCAATCTTGTTGTGCCTAGGATTACATTTTTGCGATTGTAACTTCTATTTTGTCGTAATTAAGTCCAAAACTTTTAAAAAGCTATCAAAAGGCATATATAATCCAAAGTTCAATAATTGAGCTTCGTTTCTGCAGTCTTGAATCGTATAAAAAATGATAAAAGTATATATATAATGGAATAATTATATCAATATATTATCCCCGTTTATTGTCCGATAGTTAGAAATAGGCTAAATTGACTATTATTCCTACTATTATATTCTTTTAAGTTATTTTTTCCTCTTAGATTTTTTTTTTTTTTTAAATGACGCCGTTAAAATCAGACACGAGTTAACCAATCCCTAAAACTAAAAGTGCACTAGTATCACTATTCAAAAATAAATAAATAAATCGCTCACCTCAAATCCTGGAATAACTGACACGTCGGCCTTTACCGAATAAGGTAACAACCTTGATTCAATTATCATAAACTTAAATTCTCAATTAAAACACAAGCTGTCACATTGTGTTTCACCGATCACACGTTAGTAATCAAGGCCGTCGATTGCTTGCTCAAGTAATAAATGAAATGCACATACATTTGTATATAATAAAATGTAATATAATAATATTAATCAACGTGAAATATGCCACATCAAGATTTTACCTTTTGTTCGTAGTTTTACGTAAAAAACAAAAAAAATGGGCTAGAGATAATAGGAAGCATAGTTATTTGACAGCCACATGACCCAAGATGCTTTGCAAAAAAAGCCCGAACGATCTTTACAAAGATTTTTGTTAATCTATTATGCCATGGATTCTTCAATGCAGACAAAATTGGAGGCCTCGATTTCTCCAATAATCTTGTACTATGATAAATACGTCGAGTCTTCTGGCAACTGCTTCTTCCCATCAACACAACTTCTCGGTTTCCTCTCGACTCATTTTCAGGTACATTTTATTTCTCAGATCATCTTGTTACGAGTAGGATTCTAACCTTTTACATTTTTATTATGAACTTGTGATTTTATCTCCATTTTATTTGGTTGCGAAGTTGATTACTAATTTAATATATCTGAATTTCAAAGTATGGGAGAGATTGATACCAAACCAATTGAATCCGTTCAAGTTGCAATCTCATTGTTTGGTGAAAGAAACGATAGCTCTACGAAGAATGATGTAAGTACTACAAAAATTCTATCGAACAGTCGCCTAATTTACAGAATTGTTTCGCCTTAGTTAACGAACTTTTTCTAATTGTATATAATCACATTATTTTCATATTGATTTCGGTTTGGACACTGCGTCTACTCTCATATGCAAAACTAATAGAGTAGATGGCGTGTAGTGGTGGCGATGACAGTAATAGTGGGGGAAGGGGACTACAGGGAATTGACGAAGAAAATTGAAGATTTTTTGTACATTATAATTGCGATTCATTTCATATAAAGTCATATGCCGCCACCTTTCTTGAAATATGATTGTTGTAAGAGTAACTAAGTTTTTATATACTGATATTTGATTTTGTGTATAATCGATCAAGAATTTTACCCTGAACTGTATTGGGTTAAGCAAAATTTCTTAGAGCATAATTTCCTCGTTATTTCCTACCGCAGGAATTAGAGGAGAGAGAAGTGGAAAGCCTACTAAAGGACTTGGCCAGTGTAAAAGTTCAACTTGAGGTGAAGGATTTGGCCTATAAGCAGGCCCTCCTCAAGCTTGATCGTTATCAGAAAACACAAGATGAACTTTCAACCTTGCTCAAGAATGCCGATTCCGTGAAGATCAAATACATTGACGAATGCAAAGAATCTAATATCTGTATAAATCAACTAGAATCGACCATTAAGGAGATGTCGGATAAATTACTCGAGTTTGAGAATGTACAAAATCAACTTTCACATGTTACAAATGAGTCTATGACTAGCAAAGGACAAGTTCTAAACATGGAAACACAACTTGATGCGCTCAGACGCGCAAAAGTTGAGTCCACAATGCAAGTTAAGGCGATGGAAACTGCTCTACGAGAGGAGAAACTGAAAACCGAGGAGCTCATGATGAATATTTCACAACTCAACGATACTATTTTCCATATGCAGATGAAGGCTCATGAAGTAGATGAAGAAAACACCGAAACACAGTTAGCCAAAAAAGTAGTAGTTGAAGCAGAAGCACAGTTAGAATGTGCAGAAAAACTCAAAAAAGATCTTCTGGAAAAGTCGATACTCACTGATTTGTTGCAGTTGGAACTCAAACAAGCAAATGAGCAATACAGTTGTTCTCAGAAAGTTGCATCTGATGCCATTCATGAATTAAACGAGTTGAAAGAAGAAATGGAACAGAAAAAAAGAAAGAATTTGGATCCGGCTACTTACATCACTTCGCTTGAGACACAGCTTGAAAAATCAAAGACTGAACTTACTAATGCAGATGAGGAGGTAGGCCGGTTGAACACAGATGTTGAAAGAATGAGGGCCGAGTTAGAGAAGATCAGAACCGAGATGATTGAGACTAGAGAAAGAGATACAGAGGCACAAGTCGAAATAGCATTACTGAAATCTGAACTTCATAAAGGGAGATCAAAACTCGCTGCAGTTGAGGCTGCTGAAGCAAGAGCTCAGAGCGAAAAATCAGCGTTATATCGTGCAGTTCACGAGCTAGCATTAGAAGCTGAAGAAGCCAAAAACGAGAATCGAAAACTAAAAGAAACAATGAAATTGGTCAATGAAAGTCAGAGCCAGGAACTCGTAGAAAAGGGCGAGTTAAAGGAAAACTATGAAGAATCAGAAGGTGGAATGGAGGTTCGTGTCACCATTTCAAGAAAGGAATACGACTCCTTGATCGAGAAGGTTGAACGTATTGACCAACTTGTTGAGCTGATGCATGAAAACGAGCAAGAGTTGAAGAACTTAAAGAAAGAATTCGAAGCTGTGATGTCGAAAATTGGAGAGCATCGGACACGGGCAGAACAAGCCATAAGCAGAGCCGAGGCAGCTGAGAAGGCAAAAGCAGAACTTGAAGAGCAGAAAAGGAAGTGGAAGGAGCACAAGGAAAGAAGACAGGCTGCCATAGCCGAGTTGCGTGAAGAATCATATTCCAAAGATTACATTACTAGTTACAAGCATGATAATGATATTACAAATTACCAACCTCTAGGTAAGGTTCTTAACATGAAATTCTAAGTTCAAATGTCATTTTGCCCATAAAACTCTTTGTAGGCCTGATTTGAGAAAGATCATGCTGCTCTATCATTATTTATGGGTTCTGACAGCTTATGTTTTCGTTTTTAACTCTTTTTCTATGGGATCCTCTATGTTTTTCAGGGGCAATCAATTGAACAAATTATAAATATATTTACAAGAGAAACGGCGTTGTGTAGAAATGATACGTTCTTTCTATTATCCCATATGGGTTTTCCCTGTGATTGCTCATTGAATATGCAGTAGATAAACCAAATTTTGAAGGTTCGTGATATAATTTATCTACAAAGTAATGACATGCACCAGAAAAAACCAGATCTTGAATGTAATACTTAACAGCAATCCATCTTCAAAGCAGCAAAATAACATATTCAACAGGAAATCAGTTTGAAAGCATCAAACAAAAGAGATTTTCCTAAATCACACCAAGATTGTTGCAATAGAGTAGAAATACTACAGCATCTCTAAGTTACAGAAAAGACGGTGAAGAATATTACAAGAGCCTGCAACGAATTTATTTATAGTGGCTTTGCAGATGCTTCGTCTATGTAAGCTATTGCTTCCGCTTCCGACAGCTGATTCCCTTGTACAAGTCCTTTAACCAAGGTATTGGCATATGCTTTGGCGGGTGAATTTACAGGAAATTTTCCAGACTTGAAGTTTTCAATATCCGAAAGAGTGCACCTGAATTCATATAAATTAAAATATGATATATGAACTATACTACTCGAATCTTTCAAAATAATGCTAAAGAGATGGTAAGCATATATGCTTACGTCATTGTTAGAATTGGAATGTTGTTCTCCTTTCCCAAGTAAACAACATTATGGTACCATCCTCTCTGCATTAAAGAGAAAAAATACGGGTATATATAACAGTGTAGTCGTACAAATTAATGAATGCACAGTTATCAATCAAAAGTAGAAAGTTCCAGGTCCCCAAGTGATAGGTACTTAACAAAAAAAGATAAATTGAGAGAAAAGCAGAAAATTTGAGGGAGAAAATCTGGTATCAATCTTCATTATCGAACATCAATAATAATAGTTCAAATACAAGGGAATGTTCATACGTCCTATTTATAAAGTATAGAACTTATAGTGGATAACTATTAAAATGATAAAATCCTATCTAATAATAAACCATTGAAAACTGTTTTAAATCAAACTCTATCATCAATCCCTATCTTCTCAGATATTCTTCGATGCCTAAATAAATGATCTGTTTGGATGATTATGAAACGGGACATTTTTTTACAGATGGAGTACGGACCTATTATGCTTTGAGATAAATTTTCATACTTCTAGATATGAACAGGTAATGTACGTGCATAAACATACATGTTGAGTGTCCATTCAATTTTTTTTTGGCGTTCAGCGCCCCCCAAAGCCACCAATTTTGGTGCAAGTCAGTCCAATAGGATGGAAGAATCCAAATTCAGTTAAATCGTCGCTCAACATGCGACACCTCTTTTTGTGAGGGTATTATGCTCTACCCAAGTTTATTACCATAAAAACAATTATAAGAAAATAGAAAAAGAAAATGAGAAAAGACCCCCTCCCCCCCTCTCTGCCTCCACCCCAACCCACTGCCAACACAATTGGTTGAAGTTCTTACCAAGGGACTATGAAAAGCACAGCTTGACACTCTTATGAGCAAGCTCAGGATGCAAGATATTTTGTGCCAATTTGAGAGGAATGCGGACAGGTTTAGGTAGATTTAGTGAAAAGATTAATAGGAATCGAAATTATCTACTACTTATTTGATGCCTATTTCTAGAAGTGGCCAGTTCCTATATTGTAGGAAGATATCGTATATAAATACGCTTGTATATTTTTGGAATGATTATCATTACTAAGAATGTAGAAAATATTCTCGTCGGTTGTGTGTTTGGTGACTGCTGCTGAAGGAAAGGAATTGAAGGGATTTTTGATGGTTTAGAGAAACATCTACAGAGGATTAGATGCTTTATGCCTTTTTTCCTCCATTTTTGAAACTCTCAGTCCACTCATATCAGTCTCGACTTGCGGATTTGTTGTGTGTTTAGGACAGCATTTTAATTCTTGTACACTTATTTCGTACATCAACTTACCTGATAAGATATTGATTCATCTAGAAAAAAAAAACAGTTGAAACCAAATGTAACAAGTATAAGCTGCTATCAAATAATATCTATCAGTCAACTTTTTTGTCCTAAATTATGATTATCACAAAAGGATGCTATGGACAGCATTTTAATTCTTGTACACTTATTTCGTACATCACTTACCTGATAAGATATTGATTCATCTAGAAAAAAAAAAAACAGTTGAAACCAAATGTAACAAGTATAAGCTGCTATCAAATAATATCTATCAGTCAACTTTTTTGTCCTAAATTATGATTATCACAAAAGGATGCTATCCTAAAAAACCATCCGTAAGTAAGATTTGAGTATGGATGTAAAAAATGGCATACAAGGCTACACCGCATACCTGGACTAACTCCACTGAGATGCACTTCTCAGTTTCAATAGTTTGTAAAAATGTCAAATCAAATAATGGACAAGTCATGCCATCGCTCAAAACATTCTCTTGAAGCAACACGTCATTAAATTGCTCTAGCCTGTAACAAGATAATAAACAGTAAATAAATAAATAAATAAAGAATAATTGAAATCAACAACTACAGGGATTAACAAAAATTCCCTGTAAGATTAAGAGGTGCACCATTTTAGGCCAGAAACTAAATATGCCTTTTCATAATAATTTATCCAGTGCAGTTGTTTGATAAAAAAGATAGACAAGGACTATATCAGGCATTTCAATTATACAATGAAATGTTGAATGGCTTAGGATGTTCTTTAATTCATTTGGATCTGAGGACCGATCAAATGACCCAGAAAATGAACTTTTAAGAAAGAAAGAGGAAGAGAATACATACGTAATTTTATAAAGACGTGTATAAGTTTTTTCTTGGATATCACTTTCAGGATGTAGAAAAGCAACACCTCCTGGACCCCATGTTGCCGTATGGTCATGAGCAAAGAATAATCGATGAGGGAATGTCTTCCACATAATCTCCTTGGGCTGGCTTTTATCCATTGAACCAACACATCGTCTTCGCATTCCTTCCATCTAGAAGTCATTTCACAATATGCAGATGAATAAGGAAGGATAAAGAGATCAAAGACGATCTTATGTAGCAACTCTATGAATTTATAAATAAAGAATAATGCAAAGATGTTTCCATAAGCTGGAGAATGTAAATTTTAAGAGAGAAACATATTGGGTTTCCTTTAATTTTCAACCCACTGAAGAAAGGAGTAAATGACAATTTTCAAACTGAATGCATGCCTCAAAATTCATTACTGGGAACTAAGGGTTGCCTGAATTGTCTTGGAAACTTGACTCCAGGCAGTCCTAAATCTCATGCTGGAGGGAAGTGGTTTGGATAGGGGAGGAGTTACTACAGTTGAGTAGCTTACATTGAGTTCTGTTGCTGGAAAAAATCATTCTGTTCAATGTAGTATGAACAATTTAACAGTTGAGCTAAGTCCAAAGCAAAACAAAACATGATGGTAAATTAAAAAGCTCAGTATCAGCATTAAGAATCACTTCAAACTGCCTTGACAAATAAGAGGATGTCGAATTTCATGAGCAACATTACACGTAATACTGAATCAAGACTAGAAGGTTCAAGGGCTTTAAATTTGTACATGACATCTCATAGTCCATGAAAGAAACATCAAAGCATTTATAGCTAGTTTACCTGTCCACCTTCGATATAGCAGTCAAACCTTGATTTGTTCATATTGGATCCAAAAGCGGCATACCAGATATCAATCTTAGAGAGTTCTGACCTCCAAGAAGGAGAAACTGCAGTAGCTTGACCTGCCCGCAGTCAACAATCATGGAAAAAATATTTTACAACTTCGTAAAAAAAACCTTAACTGAACAAAATGGAAAGAGAATGATCAGTTACCTTGACAATTTTCATTTACTTGCAGGTTTTTAAGAGTTTCTATAACATCCTCAGCAGCCGTGTCGAGATCTTCCACTAGAATGACACCATTCTCGTGCTCACCATCAGAATCAGAGCTCGAGATCTATAATAAAAGGATAACATTATGAGAGTGCTAAAAGAGTGTAGAATTTAAGGTGCCTATTAAGTTGAATGGAAACGGCCAAACATACAAAAGATAAATGCAACAGGAAGAAAAACAGGCGTGCATGATCTGCATAACATGTTGAGGAGTTTTGAGGCTTAAAGTACGTAAATAAAGTAGTTTGTTTCATCTTATTGATTATGCCTTTGTTTGAGCTCCATTATTTGAAAAAAATTGATTTTGGAATAGTATTTTTTGGAGAATGTGTGGTTAAAAAGTAAGGAGAATTTTTGGGTTTATGTGTAATATTATTTTATTGATAGAATGTATGGTTGATACAAGGAGAGAGAAAAATGAATTAAAATTTAATGGGGGCCAAGCATGGGCTATATTAGATCTCTTGGTGACAGACACCCAGAAACTCTCATTATGTTTAGCAAGAAAAAACTCCTTGTATTGTGCAGGAGAAGCAGCTGGAATCAAAAGAGAAGTGGAAGATGCTAATTTCAAAGGAAGGGAAAGTCTTACTTCAATTTGAGGTGTTCTCTTGCTGATCACTTTTTCTGGTATTCTATCTCCAAGTGTCGGCCAATACGAGCTCAAATGTATACGTACCTGAACAGATTTATCACACTTCATTTATAAGCAACAATAAGTTGATATTACATGGCAATTTTGAACCAAATGAAAAACCAAATTAATTTGATAACTAAATAAAATTTAAGGTTAGTAGCACTAACCGCTTGTATCACATGCCATGTTGATTCAAATGGATAAGCCTCTGAAGAACCAGTAGCGGGTTTATGTTGTTGCAACACTTGAACACAAGCTAGGGCTGAATTTGCTAAAGAATCAAGATTATATCCTCCTTCAAGTGCCATAACAATCTTACCTCCCGCAAACCCCATCAACTAGGTAAAGCATAGAAGAAAGAAAATAAATATTCTCAGAAATCTAACTTTACAAAATTTATGGATTTGCATTCCAGCAAACTAGAGTCAAGTATGAGATTGGATCTTGGAATGAAAATATAGAAACAAATCCAAAATTAGCTAACAAGGGGAAAAATGAATTTGTTTTCAATGAATAAATACAAGAAAAAACTTTCTAGTGCTTACCTTGTTCAGCATGATAGAGTAACCATATGGACTAACACAACAGCCCCCCAGAGGATCGCCAATGGCTATTTAAATCAATCGTAAGCATTAAAAGTCATCAATCAGCCCAAAGTGCCATTAGTTTCAATGGATATAAGAGCTGAAAGAAGAAAACCTTTCAAGTGCAAATGCATATCTTGAACAAAGAAATGTATTAGAATACTCCGGAACTATGGCGAGAAATTCAAGCAATTATCTCGAAAGTTAATCTAGTGAGATTTATAATTACAGAATTTAGTGTGAATATTATGTAAGCAGGATTTTATAGATAGTGCAGCTGGGATATTAGCACACACTCCTGATCTGCTGTCACTGTATCCGTGTTTGGTCCAAAAACCTCTCCTGTCATTTTTCTTTGTTTATCCAAAAGAGTCAAAGTAAAGGATTAATTCAACAAAAAGCTTATTCCTTTTATATATTCAAGCTATTCGGTAGAGTTTGATTAGGAAATAACTTGTCATGGGCATTATCCTTCACTGTTGGGGGACGGGGGTTCACTTTCTACTCTTTTCAAACAACTGCTGAGGTCATGAAATTATCATCTAGCTATCAAGCAATGCAGCTAAGTGTTAGTATCCAGTGAAGAAAAAAGGCATGAGATGCAGGTAAGCATGATATTCTAAAGAATCAACAACAAAAGGAGAAAAATTAGCAATTAGCAACATTAAGATAACAGTAATTAGGTTTACATCTAACCCGGAAAAGGGAAGACACAGAATAAGACATCCTATGCACAAGAAAGAAACAATTAGTGAGAACACACAATTGGAGGACCATCCAATGGGGAATCAAAACTTCCCTTGCCACTAGGGAGTCAACTAAAGTACGAGTACATGCACTTGCTAGCTAATAAGTAATAGTTAATTCTCAAATACATTATTTCATTTCACTAAGCCCTTTCTAGTTATTAAGGTTGTCAAAGGATAGTTCAAGTTTAGCAAAAAAAAATCTGGGCAAATATTTACTCTATCTCACTTGCATCCTTAAGAGTTTTATAAAATATGCAGTTAGCTTATGAGATGCATTTATAAATAGTAGACTACGATATCCAGCCATAATCAGTTAAGAAAAGTTCAGCTAACCTGCATCAAACCCCGCAGAGATAATAATCATGTCGGGATCAAATTCCTTAGCAACAGGAATCAAAACATGGTCCCAAACTGCAAGATAATCTGCATCGCCACACCTACCATTCTCCCAAGGAACGTTAATATTGTATCCCGTGCCAGGCCCCTCTCCAATCATGGTATACGACCCATCATCACCACCTGGATAGAAACTCCCAAATTCGTGCCTAGTTGAAACAAACAATTTCTTGCTCTCAATATGACCAAAATAATCTTCAATTTATTTATTATACGCTGATGCTAGCAGAACTGGTTCAGAAGACTTTATATAACCTGATCACTCACTAAGTTCCATTATTGAAGAAAAAGTGCAGGAGACTAAATTAATACTTTATCAACTTAAGGCAAGCAATCATCCCTAAATGCCTATATTCCTTTCAACAAGCAGAAAACATACTAAAGTTAAACAAAAGGAATAGCTGATAGGAAGGTTCAGAACGAGATGCTATAGTTGAATTGAATTGAATAAAAAAAACAGATGAAGTGAGATATAAAAGTTTTCAAGTACCGATGCACAGAGAAGAAAAGAACTCGAGGATCCTTCCAGAACATTTTTTGAGTACCATTTCCATGATGTACATCCCAATCAACAATCAAGATTTTCTTGATACCCAACTCTGGCTACAGTATGAAGAGTGATACACATATAAGCTGAATGAATAGGAATGCGAAAAACAGTGAAAGTTTCATATACTAACTGATAAAAAACACGAATAAAATTAGAGCCCAACAACTCAAATTAACTCTCACTCTTTCATTTAAGAGAAAACTCGTTGCAACAGCAACATTGTTGTACAGGCAAAATCCCATTGGTTCACTTTCTTCAGCATGATGTCCTGGAGGTCTGACAATAGCAAAACCAGAATCCAATTTTCCTTTCGCAACTTGCTCAGCAACCTATGTTTCAAGGTCTCAACAATTAAATTCTTGAAAACCAAAGCCATTGCAACACATTGGTATATAGAAGTTGACAATGGGAACACGGCAACACATAGCAAGAGTCAAACTGCTAACTGGACAGCCAAATACGAATACAAGAAGGCATTCAAACGACATAATTGAATCTATATTAGATGTAAGAGGCATTTTTCTGAATGTTGATAGTTTTCGCTGATTGGCTGAAATGGATGATTTCCTATGGCCACACACGTTTGAACAAAATGATCGCAATAAGTCTAACATTTATTTCTAATTACCTCTATAACAGAACCTGCAGCAAGATAAGCAGCTTCTGATGAGCCTCCATTGAAATATATAGAGTTAAATTTTGATGCTGTCATATTTCTCCGCGAATCAAACTTCTTGGAACTAATATTCTTAACCAAATCGATGTGATATTTGCTGTGGACCAAAGCTAAATACTTATCTTCTGCTTCCTTTGCATCCAAAACAACACATCTGGAAAAGCATAAAACGCGGCTAGGTCAAAAGCAACCCTCTTGGCGAAAGGCAAGACCAGTAAACAATTAGAGCACAGTATATGAAGGGCATTTCAACACAAAGATTACTGTTTCGCAACTTTACACGATACAAAAGGAGAAATACATAAAAAGTAAACATTAAAGGAAAAAGATAGCTACATTATTCTAAACTACAAAGTATAACATTGTCCTTCTAAATCCCCCCTTCTCAAGAATTTTTTGAAATTCGGATTGTGAAGCAAAATTGAAAAGTATAAGTAAGAAACATAATCCAACACCACCACCAGCCAGCAGCATAAACCCACCCAAAAAAAAATGGAGAAAAGCAGAAGATATATCAGCATCCAAGTATTCTTTTTCAAGAAGGAAACAAGTAAGTCTCAGTTGAAATACTACTAAAATAGCCAAAAACTTGCTTCTTTCCGCAGTAAGAAGGATCTTGCTGCCTGTAGAAGATAAATTTTTTAGCCAATATTGGCAAAATAGCTCTTCTTTTGTAGATTGAAGCAACGACAGACTAAAAGCTAAATAACATAAATTTATTTCATTCTATCTGAGTAGAAGTTCCAATTGCATATATTACTTTCTTATCACTGAATTTTACGTTAATATTCAACTACAGGTTTTTAAAAAAAAAAAATTCTAAATGGAAAATACAAACGCACACGTTTAAATATTTACATATACATACAGGTAAAAACTCGTTACAAATTCGAATAACAACACAGATTCACTTAAAGAACCTTTGAGCAATTCCAGATGCATTGAGCTTATCCCAGATTACTTTTATGCGATTGGGGTTTTCCGGATGGTCCTCATCATCCGGGGTCGAATGTTTGCACATCCTCTCATCGTATATCAGCCCCACACGACGCCGTTCTTGATGATTACTGCCCATACTCTCAATCTCACAGTTCGAACCCATTTTTCACTCAAAATATACTCTGCGTGTTTGTGAGATGCTGAGAGTTTTGAGGTTCAAATTTTCAATGTTCTCGTAGAAAGCGAGACGAGGTGCAGAAAAATTAGGGGAGATACTATTTTGATTGGCTAGCCTTAAAAAGTAAAATAAATATTACTTTAATCACTCAAAAAATATAGACTCGATCAGTCAACCTCAAAAATTTGTTACGACGTGACTAATGAAAATGTCACATAAAAAGTCACAATCGTTAAAAAAAAAATCATATTAGATGTACAGTACTGATTAAAAATATCGGTTGACAATATTTTATTTGACACTATTATATCCATCCATTTTAAATATTATTTTCTACATCGCATATTAGAATTTTGACAATATATAATCAGGGCCGGTTCTGTAATTTTCGAGGCTCGAGGGGAACTCCCAACATTGGGCCCCCCAGATCAACGTAAATATAAAATTCNAAAAAAAAAAAAAAATTGGGCGACCAAAAAATGAGGCCCCCTCTACTTTTGGGCCCGAGGCAGGGGCCTCACTTGCCTCGGCCCAAAATCGGGCCTGTATATAATTATAGACCATTGTTGTCAAATAATATTATATACTCATATTAATTCTTAAAGAAATTACAATTCAACTAAACCATTTTTTCTGTCACTCATCCAATCCTAGTCATTGAGTCAAGTGTACTAATTGAACTTCAAAGTACTTCCCAATTGTCACTCATCATCCATCACCTGCCATTTTTTGTTCCAATAGTTGCTAATTTACCGTACAAAAATTCCACGTTGCAAATCATAATAGTTAAAAAAAATACAACTCATCAAAATCACTATGTGAAATTTGACTTCCACAACCCCGTAAACTTCTTTAAAATCCAATAAAGCATAATCAATTTAAGCCCTAAAAAAACCATAGCTCTCAATTCACTCATCTCATCCTCGTACAGCTAAATTGTGTATTAAAACAACCAATTGTTGATAATGATGCAAGAAGCTGCTACTTGTAAAGTTATATACCCGAAATGTATAATTTACTCGACGTCTCTTTCGTCCCAAATCTCCTATTTTTGCAGACGTGTATCCAACTATTTGAGGAATTAAAGATCATCGAACTCCGATAGTTGACATACGGCTAGAATACCTTTTGGGTCGTGTTCTTGTTTGTTGTTCTTTGTTCATTAATTTGGCCGGAGTTTGAAGGTGTTTCATTTCTCAAATTGTTGGATACACGCCCATCAAAATAGAAGATGGGAATAAGAGAGACTTCGAGCATATGGTACAATTGGAGGATATGACTTCATGAGTAATATCTTCCTACATCATTCTCAATAATCAGCTCTGTTTTATTATACAATTTAGATGTACGTATGTGAGATGAGTGAATTGGATACTAGTGTTTTTTTTTTTTTAGCTGAAAAATGGAAACGCTTTATTAGGTCTTAAAAAGGTTTATGAGGTTGTGGAAGTCACGTTTCACGTATAGTGATTTTGGTGAGCTCATGATTTGACAGATTTGTAAATTTTTTAACAATTGTAACTTGTCATGTGGGATTTTCATGCGATACATTAGCAACGAAGGGATCAAAATTTGGAGAATGATTGATGAAGTGAAATATCTCAAAGATGAGCGATCACTGAAAAACATTTTGAAATTTAATGAGAAAAGTGTGACCAATTATAAGCTTGATGAGTAATAAAACAATGGTTTAGCCGAGTTGTAATTTTTTTAACAATTTAATCTTGCCATGTGAGAATTTTGTTAGCCGCATTGGTGAATAACGTAACAAATTTTTGATGGTGATAGATGGAGTGTGAGTGGGCAAAGTTCTATGAGTACTATGAAACATTTTGAAACTTAATGAGTAAACCGTGACATTGGTATAAGTTAAATGATTATCGAAACAATTAACTAAATTTACACAAAAAATGAAACATTTAAAATAATTTTATTTTTATGACTTTTACGCGAAAAAATTTACTTATTTCACTTATAAACGCAAAAAAGAAGTGCAAAAATAGTTTCAAGGTAAAAAAATTTGGATTTGATTGATTAAGCTTGTCAAATAGTAAAAATTAACTCTGAAAATATATTCAATTAATTTATTTCTATTGCAGTGAAAAAAAGTTACGTATTTTAAAAGCAATTATTACTTTATTATCAAAATAAATATTTTACTTAATTTTAACTTTATTCACATAACAAACTAGGTATTTTAGAATTTAATCATTTACTTATAAGTAAACTTTTTAAATTAAGGCCAAACATGTTTTCATGGTTCTCCAATCAGAAAATAATTTTAGTTTTTACAATTGTATAACACAGTAACATGGGTAAAACCGTTAAAGTTGATGATTACCAAGATTTTCGACTCATCTCCAGAAAATGTATTAAGAGGGAAAAGAAAAGTAGGAAAATGAGAAAAATATTTAGTTATTTTCATAC
>CAIGRB010042466.1:173360-191089 GCA_903798255.1 Fraxinus quadrangulata
AAAATTAATATTATAATCCCCGCCGACTCCCAACCGTGAATGCAGTCAAGAATCTTCACAATGACGAAGAGCTCTCCTCCTTCGATTCAAGCTCTATATGACCTCTGCAAAAAGACCTTCGCGCCCTCAGCGACAAGCCCGCCTTCTTCTCTGGCCATTAACAAACTCTGCTCCTTATTGGGTACCTTTCATTTCTTTTTTTTTTTTCCCTTTCCTCCAGTGTTGAAATATATGGTAGTTATATGTAACCCATTTTAAAAATTGATTAATCACTTTTATTGGGATTTTTTTAATACTGTTTTCAGTTATGGGTTTGTTTTGCTTTGGTGTTAAACTGGACGGGTGAAATTTCTCGGTGGTATACGCAAATTATGTTCATTTTCTTTCATTTTCGTTTTCATTTCCAGTTGAATATATGGTACTTATTTGCATCTCACAAAATGATTTATTCACACTTTACACTGGTCTTTCTACAGTATTTTGAATTTTGGGTTTGCTTCTTTGGTGTTAAATTGGATTATGTATTAAACATTAGAGCTGCCTAACCTGCTGACATCCAGGCGAGAAGAGTCATTATTTGTGTCATATTTGAATCCGAGTGAAACTTTCTCTCTCCTGCCGTCTCTTAAGTTACAGGCATTGAAGCGATTGAGTGTTAGAGAGAAAGGAAATCAAAACCCTAAGTTTTCCTTTACGACAGCGAAACTATGTGGCATGCCATATTATAAGATAATGTGATACCATCCCCACCCACCTTTGAATATTGAAATTTCTTATTAGTATGTGCAATTTAGGTTCATTACTTTCATCTTTACTTTTCTTTTCTAGTTAAATATATAGTAGTTATTTGTTACTTTAAAAATTTACATATATCCGCTTTACATGGGCCATTCACGTAAATGTGTGGTTTGAAATAAAGGTTTACTTTGCTTTGGTGTTAATTTGGATAATTCAAATTTCTTGGCGATATATGCTAAATATGTTCAACTACCTTTCATTTTCCTTTTCTTTTTGCAGTTGAATATATTATAATTATTTGTAACTTATTTCGAACATAGACTTTGCACTTTACACGTGTGAATACAGCGTTTTGAATTATGGGTTTGGTTTGCTTTGGTCTTAGATTGGATAATTTAAATTTCTCGGTAGTATGTGCAATTGTGCGAATTATGTTCATTTACTTTCTTTACATTTTTCTTTCTTTTTAATGTGATTACTATGCATGTGTTTGAGCCCCATTTTTATTAAAAATGCTTTATTAAAAATGCATTTTGTAATGGTGAATTTTTGAAGAACGTGTGGTTAAAAAGTATGAAAAAGTTTTTAGTTTACGTGCAAAATATTTTATTATGAGAATGCGTGGTTGAAAATGAGTTTGAGAAATAAATGAGTTTTAAGATAATGGGGATCAAACAAGGGCTATCTAACTTTCTCGAAAAGGAAAAGAATACAAATAACAAAGGAAGGAGGGAGGGAGGGGGAGAGAGAGTTTAAGTGATATAATAGTGGAAATAACACGGGGAAACTTAAAAGAGTTTACTTTTAAGGGAAATTTACTTATAAATAAATAGATTTGTTTTAGTATAAATAGTTTGGGTTGATTAAAATCTAAAAAGGAAGATATTAATCTTGACAGCAATGTGAAAAGTAACTTTGAGGATAAGGAAATTTTTTACTCAAAAAGTAAGAAAAAGTATACATATCAAACATGTTTAGAACCTATGGCAATTCTTCTTTTCTTTCACCAAGAACGTTTGCCAACATTTGTTATTTGGTTTCTACTTATAGCCTTGAATTCCTTTGTTTACCAAGTTTAAAACTGAGTTAGCATAACTGAATATTATCCCTGAGATACTTTCGGGCATGTCAACACTATCTGTCAGCATGTTAAAAAGTATGCTTTAGGTATTCATTTGAGATTATTGTTTCACAGACACAATAGGTCCTGCTGATGTTGGGCTTGATGATGGAAACAAAGAGAACGATAGAGGTCATGGTCCTCTTGGAATTAAGCTATTCAACAGAGTAAGTAGATGGGCTCAGCCAATAACTTACGTGGATATGCACGAGGGTGAAAAATTCACAGTAAGCTTTCACTAATCTTCAGCTATTTTTTACATATGAAATATGTAAACATCTTCATTCACATTTTATGTTGGTATTTGTTATGTTTATTGTGCTTTTATATCTTTTTCCAACCTTACCATCATCTTCAAAGCAACAGCTACTAAAATAGTCCTCCTATAAAGTTGTCTTCGTGAACTTTCCATCTTGTGAACATGGATATCATTAGAATTGATTGCTCTCTTGACAGATTATATACAATTGTAGCTTCCAGAGAAAGCTGCCGTTACCAAAAAAAATCGGAGAGAGAGACATAAATTTCTACTTTCTAATAAGCTGTATATGCAATTCTTCGATTGGGGTATCCAATGCATAGGGAAGAAGCTTAGACAAGAGAATACATCTCGTATCACTTTTTGGGTGGAAATTTTCACTAGAGAGAAAAAGTGTTTGGTCACCGTTTTGGAACATATGATGCATAATTCCATTCAGTAGGCCATCCTACAAAAGTTGAATAGCACAGAACCCAAAAGAGAGATCAATATTAATTTTGGTGAAATTTGGGAACAAGAAGGGTGGGTGTTATTATTGCTATTTTTCTTAGGACTTTCAAGCAAGTTACATATATTTGATGATAGTAGCTGAAGGAGGCTTTTCTATCAGCTCCCACTCTCTTTTTGACACTAACTTCATAAAAAATCGTAGCAGGAACAAACATGTGTGCCATACCAACTTTCATCTATTATCTTTGCTGCAAATAAATTCACTAGATTGATTAAGATAAACTCTGTTATGGTCTGTGTTTGCACAAGGTCAAAATATTTCTGTGTACGAAACTCCTAAGTTGTCGTATTTCAGTCATTTTTGACTTTCAATGCATTTTGTCATTTGTCCATTTCCCCCTTTCCTGGACAGTTTCCAAATTTTTATATGGAAACCCGTATTTTTAGAGCAAACATCTTTTGTTGGTCGTATATTGTCCTTTACTCTTCTAGATTTCATTTTCATTGTTATATATCTTTTAAAATATGGCTGACTTGACGTTAGGTTTTTTTTTTTTTTTCTTTTTTTAATAAAAAGGAACATTGAAATGTCATAGAGAATTAAGTAAAATTGGTGTTTTTCAGATGTTTCGGTAGTTTTTCGAGACTGGTTAAATAAGGAATGATATTAAAATTGCAGATGTGTATGTTTTGCTTCCCTGCTTCCTCAGTTATTCCTCTTCATGACCATCCTGGCATGACTGTTTTGAGCAAAGTTCTATATGGTTCTTTGCACGTGAAAGCATATGATTGGGTTGAGCCAGCCAACACCCAGAAAATCAAGGGAGCAGGTCCTGCTACAGGTCCAATTCTGAACTTATATGAATTCTAGATTAGTTCCTAATTTTTTTACCACATTTTATGTTACATATATCCAGCTATTGTTTTCTTTCCCTTTATTGGTTTATTCAATCCTTACATGAATACCACATGATCTTGTTTTACTTGTATGCCATCTTTTTCGCTGGAAATATATAACACAGCAATTTCGTGTACATGTAGAATTTAAAATTTCATTGAAAACTAGACACTTAGCCTACCAAACTAGTTCTCATGACTTTTAAAGACACGACTTTCCAAAATACTACATTTCTATTAACTACCGAATTTTCAGTATTTTCGAAATACTAAACCAGATACTCGTGGTCGAGTGTAAGATATATGGTCATTTGAACTGGAAAAATAGTATTAAAATTTTCAGATGGACTATTATTGAAGGAATAGAAGAGCAAATGCCTTTAAACTGGGAAAAGCTCGAGTCTAAAAAAATTCTAGAAGTTATTCTATTATATTTGCTTCTTCTATTAACTGCATCAAATACTTGTCCTCAGAAAAAGGGAAAAGAGATCAAGTCCAGAAATATTTGGAAATTACCATAATACATGGGCTTCAACTGATAATAGAGTAATCCACGATAATTTTACCTTATGAACTTGTATGTCCTTGATTTATTTGAATGTGAAACAATAAGAAACCTAAGTTGACGGCCTGGGAATTATTTTAAATAAGTTAGCACAAAAATCCTAAGGTCATAGATATCTAATGTTGGATATGTTTAGAAAATGAAAAAGACGATGGGCATACTAGATTAACCTAAAATATCCACTTCAAACACCCATTGATTTTTCTAGAGCCGTGAAAACATTTTTGAGTTAAGTTCCCTCTCCAATCATAAACCCAGGGTTTGAAAAGCCTTAAATATATGGTCATTGTAATTATAAAGTGGTTCTATTCAATTCTACTGCAAATTTCATTTTCCTTTGGAGCCTTGAGTGAAGAAGATAATGAGATCACAGCATAATAATGTGAAGAGAGTTAAATGTCTTTAAACGCGTCAAAGCATAATCACTAAAGGGGGCATGTTTGGTACGGAAGATCGAATAGCATAGTACTACACAGTATTAAGAACACCACCAAGGTAAGACGCTATAGGAACTTGGCATCAAAACACAAGTTCCACATATGCATGGCTGATTGTAGAGAGCTAATCATATACATAGCTCCACACAAGTGCTTTTATATAATGCAGCACTTCAACAGTCCCAATTACGTCCCACCACTTTCCCTTTACTTTTTTTTCAGCCCCTCTCATTTAATACGGTTTTTACAAGCTGTATCCAAAATGACAAGACAAACTCAATTTTTTTGTAATCATTTTTCAGTTGTTTGTAATCTCCTTTCCTATGTAAGTGATTACTGTAGTTCAAATTTTCACTATAATTGAAGTGATGAACTAACTACACTGCGGTGACAACATTGGTCATTTTCTATCATTGATGACTGAAACTTCAAAAGGGAAAAAGAGAAATGTGACAACTTAGCTGGTAATTTGTTTATTGTTCGTCCTTGGTTCCTAATTCTGATAACTTGTCGGTCTTAAATTTAATTAGTTCTCATTGATTTCCAGTGAGATTGGCTAAATTGGTAGTCGATGAAGTCCTGACAGCACCATGTAGTACATCTGTTCTGTACCCAAAGAGTGGAGGGAATCTGCACTCTTTTACTGCAATAACTCCTTGTGCTGTGCTTGACATCCTTGCACCTCCTTATGATGAAGTTGCTGGTAGGAAATGCACTTACTACCATGATTATCCAGGTTCCAGCTTCCGTAAGTAACTCTCTCATTTATTTAACCAACTTAAAAGTGGTTTAGAAGTGGACAAAGCCTTAGTAACTAATTGATTTTCAATTTTTGCAGCGACAGGAGACGACGGACATGAGAATGATGTTGAAAACGTGGACTACGCATGGCTTGCAGAGATCAACACACCAGAGGATCTGTATATGCGGCCAGGGATGTATATGGGTCCACCCATCCAGACTTGATAGTCTTTGGAAAGGTTCTCTGTCTGAATTTTAGATTTACATCCTTCAACGTATTATTGGTGCTTTGACTAGATTGACTTTATGGTAAGGATGTATTGTATAGAACTGGACTCTAAGGATGTATTGTATAGAACTGGTCTCTATTACGGAATAATATCAGTTTAAATCTCTTCTATCGTACCATCTACATCATGTAGTACTACATGCACTGAAATCACAGGGGTGCTATAAGTCTTTTTGAAAAGTTGTAGACTTTTTTTGAACTTATTTTTTGAGTTACTTTAAAAAGCTAGGGTACTAGCTCCATTTCTGAGGAAACTTCATATATGGAACTAGAATTTGTAACAACACTATTTCTCGTGGTGAGCCTTCGTCATTTACTTTACTTGTCTATATATATATATATATATATATATTAAACAACAAAAACTTGTATACAGATGAATGATGAAAACCCGTTGTTGAATCCTGATAATCTACAAAGGTTGCATTCAATAGCTGTGCAATCGCAGAAATATCAGACAACTAAAGAAATGAACACTCACTACTCTTTGCCACAAAATAAGTCATTGAAGGCAATACCATCTGAGAACTGCAGCTAAAATTTCTTGCATTTTCTGAGCAACAAAAAATAGAGCAAACACAGCTAATTGGACATTAAAGGACTTCCAAAATTGCAGCAAAAAGCTATTTTTTCGGGGATGGAAGATTTCAAACTTGTTCTCAGAACTGCAAATAGTTTAATAGAAAAAGCCTAGCACTTTTCCACCAACATTCTTTCTCGTAGCCTCTTCATGGTCCATGATGCCAGCAGATGTCAGCACAATGTATCCAAACTGAAAAGTAAAATGAGAGTAACAATCGAAAAAAGATATATATTGAAGGAAGGAAAGTAAGAAAAATGAAATTCAATTTTCAGGACGCTTTGCAATTAGCATTCACTTGGGATTGACAGTATACCATTCAACGTATGACGTAGAAGGTTGGTATTTTTCGAAGTCTAATTATCATACTAAGATGTGAAAGCTATTTGGGGTATGGGGATATCCCATTTACATTCCAATTCAAGATACCTTATTGGACTAGAACTGAAATTTATGTCAAACACGTGCAGATACTTAATAAAAGTTCGAATAAGAGATAATGTGTCCTCCAAAACAATATTCCACGAAATAAAGTTACACGTGCAGAACATATATATAATCTCACATGGCCAGGTTGATAGCTCAATATTCACCAATTGATCATCATCCAAATAATCTACAATATTTTTTATGCATTACATGCCTAGAGGGAAGCAACCTTGCAGTCCATCCCTCAATTTCCTTGACATCAACATCAAAGCGAGGGCTGATGACTCCACATTTGTTCAACCTTCCATCGAGTTCGACGACAATTTTACCAGATCGGTGATCATCAACATACTCGAAATCCCCAATGTATCCTAGACATAAAGAATTAAGTGTACAGATAGAATCTCGCGTTTGGGTAAATGGATGAAGTAACACCACATAATGTTTTATATACCATACTTTTGCATCACCAAGAGAAACTTAATAATGACTTTGGAGGATGGTCGAATCATGACCTAACGCTTCCCTTGCTTCTCTGCATTGTTCATGCTCTTAAGTGCGTCATTCAAGACACTTACTCTCACCATTTTTGCTTAAAGATCAGGCTGCATCATGATTAAGAACAAGGTATTAGATATTTTCATTCTGATTAATTTAATTGACAAAAAAGTCCTCTATGCCAATGCAGTCAAGTATTAACATAATATAAACAAATGCACTAGTGATAATTAGCATACAAATTACAGGCAAGTACTTTTAAAGGAATTGCATTGTTTAGAAGGTCTTCTACACACTGTCTTGTACCGGTGCTATCAAAAGTCGAACCCCTAATATTGGTACCTACAACAAGATCCAAACTGAACGCATTGTAGGGATCAATCCCAGCCTCCAATAACGCATCTCTAACTGAAGATTGCCAATTCCTAAATTCAGGCCTAAATACAATGGCATTCTCAATCCACTCATAGGACTGATTCACCGCTCAAAGATCCCAATCCATTCCAGATCTTGGATAGAAATCTTGATCGGATCTGCTGTAACCATTTATTGCACTGCTTCCTCCAAGAACTCGACCTCAAGCATTTGGGACTCCGTCTTCAGAGGTGAAAGCTTGAGCAGGGGATTCATACTCATAATGTTGTGAGAAATCCATCTTCGGTCATCAAATTAAGCTTCCCAAATGGAATACCCCCTCTTTCAAGAACGGGAACTCAGTGTTTTCCAACAGAGTCGCCGTCAGTGGACAGCCAAAGGTGCCACCTCCGACAGCGATGATACAAACCCCACGAAAATTGGACCGGAAAAAGATAATTACTTTGTCAAGAATGTGATTGGGATAGAGAAATGAGAGAGGTAATAAACAAGAAAGCAAGAAATAAGCTAAGAAAAGATGGTTTTTCTGCCATTAATGGATTCAGAAGAGAAATGTCATGGGTTCCATTCCAAGTTGTCAAGATTTAACATAATATATTTGCCATGAATGAATTTCTATTCTCAACGTGCATTTTCCGTCCATTTGAAGAGATGGGAGTTAAATTGGTGGTGGATGGTTAACTATATAAAAAGATGAGATGAGTGAGTGTAACCCACAAGTGACTAAGTAGTAATAATATTAAGATAATTCTACTTGTACATCAAGTGGTGTGGTGTAGTTAGGGGTTACACCCCCTCACACCCCCTTACGTGGGGGTGAGACCCGCTTAACCCCCTCACATGGGGTGGGACTCGCTTTTGAGGGAGTGTACCGCTAACATCACCCATAATATTAATGTTAATGTTGAATGAATGTTTGATTAAATTTACTCGTTTAAACAGTTGGGTACTCTAAAACCGTCCGTTCATTTCCAACGACGTTTAAAGAAGTGCAACGAGAAATCAGAAGAAAAAAAGAAGAAGATTCTATCAATTTCACATAAACCAAAGAGGAAAAAACCCGCTTCAATCGCAACTAAAACCATCTGATTCAAAAAATATATATTAACAATGCCGATGCATTATGCATACACATATAGACAAACAAATTCCGATAAATATAAAACATTGTAGCTTACCTGAAAGCCTGCCGACAGAGAGGTCTAAAAAAAATATATATATATCGTGGCCATAGAGAAATTAGGGTTTTCTCCTAGAGGCTTTGGAGGAAAATGCCGGCAAGAAGCGGGATTCTCATGGTAGGCAAAAGCTCCAAGTCTGATTACGAATCCGCCCTTTGCTTAAGAACTAGACAAACAATTAAAATTAGATTTTTGTTAAAAAGTGACAAAATACTTAAATTTACATTCTAAAGTTACTTATTTGTTAAACACATAGTGAAACTTACTTTTGTTATTAATGAAAAATTATTTTAAGCGCAATCTACTAATCTGACATACTCCATAAATTTCAGGCAAAAGCATTGATGTCACTCCATTTATAGAGAAGTTTTTATTTTAGTTGACGCAATTCCTTTATCTTATTTCAGCTTAATTATTAATGTTATCATTATATTTTAATCAATTTGTTACAAATTATAAATTGACTTATAAATTCAGTCAAAATTAAACATTAGTTTCCAACTTAATGTTTACAATTAATGCTCATTATTATTCACACACTTTATAGGATCCATTGTTATTTCTCTTACTATTTATATTTAAAATAATATTATTTAGTATCAGTGATGATAGAGTATCATAATGTTATGCCCAATTAAAGGCAAAATATGTGATTAATTTAATTGTATCCATCATTTAATATCACTTAGTTGCCACTTAGACTGATGTTATAATACAATGGTGTTAAATAGTATTTCTCATTTATTTATATAAATTTGATAAACGGAGGTTAAGTTCTCATTTATACTTTGTATTTAAGCACATGTTTGAAAAATATGTTTTTAGTGCAGACCAACCAAGTGGAAACCATCTAAAATTCATCAAATATCTACTTGGAAAACGGCAGGAAAATGGGTCAGGTGCATTTCAAGTGATGATTTTATGAACTTNTTCTATTTAATGAATCATTTATAGGTTTTATAAAAATCTTCTTTTAAAAAACTTTGGTCCTATTTTTTACTTTATTTTATAGATCTAAGTAATTAATAAAAATAAATTAAAATTTTTAATTTTGTCCCAAAAAAAAATTTATACTTTATATATATATTTTTTGTTTTTTATGCAATTACTCGCCCGTTGAACCATCGGATCACCGGTTGAACCACTAACCGATTAACCCGCTGCATTGTCTGGATTTGTGTCCGAGTCGAGTTTGACAACTATGAATGTAACTGATTATGTCTTATCAAGATGCTCTTAAGTTGATTTGTTGACACATCATATTTACAAATACATTTTACGTTTTGAACAACATTTGAAAAATCAATTTCTAATACAAAAACACAATCGACATTTTCTCAAAAGAGTTGGTGGCATGCTTCTTTATCGATCTCGTTTACCATTTCTTCTGTACAAGTTACATGTTTTTCATATCTTTAAAAATAGCTTGATTGATTTTATCAAATACGTCACAATCGGACTCCAAATGCATTTTTCACTCCATTCAGTTGATCATAATGCTTAAAAGCTACTTATAAGATTTTTTTACCACATTAGAACTATGTTTATCTAGGCTTAAAAACTGTCAAATGCCGCGTTAGAGCTATATTTATCCTGTCTTAAAATTTGTCTTGAAAATATAAAGTTTAGTATGTGTTTGATGTAATCGCATCTGGCATGACTCACAATTTTGTTTACTTTACATATTTATTATTCACACAATAATAATTTACAATCTAATAAAAACTGCGCCAAATATGCTTTTAGGATTATACCCTATTTATTTTAATAACTCAATTGTAAATTTTTGCCCAAATCGTTCAGAAACCCCACATTCATTCTCTCTCTCTCTTCGACCACGGACCGCTGTCTGCGGCGGCTAACGGCAGCTGCTTCACTCTCAATCTAACATATTTCAATTCGCTGATTCTCGGCTAACTATTACTTTTCCAGCTTATCTTTCCGATTCTCAGTCTTCTAAATCCCAGTAAGTCTAGATTTTTCATCGCTTTACTATTTTTTAAATAAAGCTTAACCTATGTATTGTAATTTGATATTTCTATACGTAGACAGTGTTTATACAGTGTTGTATTGAGATTAATTTTGGTTTGAAGGTAACAATGGAACCCATGGATATTGTTGGTAAAACGAAAGAGGATGCTTCGCTTCCTAAAGGTTTGTTTTTCTCCCCTTTTTATGCACATTTCGTTAAGCTGACTCTTGATTTTTAATTTTTTCAATGTGACTTGCCTTCAATTTAAAACTTCTCGGAAACAGCAGGGATTTTCCTATCACTATAAGCATGCACCTAAGTTTTCGTTCGAAGGTCTTATTGTTGCCCATTAGTCATGAAATAGCTTACTTCTTGAGGTTCCTTGGAGTATGTTATTAGATGATAATGTAGTATTTGTTGATAAGACTAAAAAGGGGTTATAAGGTGGAATTCTGCAGTAGTACTTGGAAATTTAAAGGTTTTAGGTTGAGTGTAACAGATGACATTACATGCAATGTCACGTAAGTAATAGTGGGAGTAAGAATAAATGAATAATAACGGAGTTTCTATTGAGGATCTTGTTGTCTTCAAAAGTGATTGGAGCTAATGATATCTTTTCAGCAACTATGACGAAAATTATTAAGGAGATGCTCCCACCTGATGTTCGTGTTGCAAGAGATGCTCAGGATCTTTTGATTGAATGTTGTGTAGGTACGTATTTTCAAATTTATTTTTTTTGCTTTGAAATTTTTAAGAATTCATTATGGCTCTTCTATTACGCAAAAGGAAAGGACAACGACAATAGCTTAAGTATGATTGACTGATTGCTTCTTTTGTTTTTCATTTTGTAAGTGGACTGCGAATGTTGTGTCTGATTGATTACATACCCGGTTTCTATCATCTCTTTTAATTTTTATTAGTTTACTGATAATTTTGAAGAAACAAGTCAAACACTGTTTTATCTGAATTTCATGCACTATAATTTCTGGATGTGGTTACTAAATGTATAATTGTTTCTGCAGTTTTCATCTTTTGTCATTTTATATCAAGGGGAGAGCATTTAGAATGAAGTGTTTTTTTTACGTGCCTGTATATTTTCTGCCGTTATTCATCTTCTCACCATCTTATGGTGTTGTATTAAATGAGCTATTAACTGCCATAATCACGGGTCATAGGGTTTTTAGAGTTTTCAATACCGAGAATATTCAGGTTGATCTTGCCTAACTAAAGTCTTAACTTTTTGTGATGCTCTGTACTTTTAGGAGTATTAGTATTTGTGATTATTGCATTGATTTATTCCTCTAGCAGCTGAGCTAACCTGTGCAGTTCAATATTGTTTAAATCTCAGTCTTATTACAGCATTTTTTTCCCAGTTCATATAAAAATATTCCATGTTATATTCTGAAGGCCGTGCAATTTTCATGTGTTTTTGCTGTTGCAGAGTTTATTAATCTTGTTTCATCGGAATCAAATGAAGTTTGTAACAGGGAAGAGAGGAAAACAATTGCACCAGAACATGTACTCAAGGCTTTACAGGTTTCTAACCATAATCCTATATTTCTCCTCTGATTCCCTTGTATCCTTCCTGTCCATTTTGTTGGATATGGTAATGAAAAAATTCGTGGTTGATGAAATGGTAATGACTTATGGACAACTTCTGGAGGAACTTTTTGTTCCTTAAACTCTTCCTCTATCATTGCTTATTGTTCAAGGACTGGTCATCATGGTTATGAATTGATTCTGTCATCCCCAACTAGAACACCAGTATCTTGTTCTCTTTTATGCGTGGAAGAATAAAATCAATTACATATGTCTAACAATTAAAACAGATAAATCCACTGAAGGAGAATTTTGTAGAAAATTGATACGGCAACTGGTAGTCCTCATGTCTAATCCCTTTTTGCTGCTAATTGATTACTCTTACTGGCATCTATTACATTAACTGTCAGTGCCCCAATATTATGAAATTTAATATTAATTGTCATTTAAAATTTCTCGGTGTTCCATTTGATTCCTGGAGCTCAATGTTGGATTTCATTATGAAATGACACATGGATGCTCATGCTGTACTAGATTTTTATTTTGACTAGTGTCCTGGTTGGGAAATATGTCTGTTCCCTATTAGAAATATACGCTCCAGTCCTACCCACCCCCCGCCGCCAAGGAAAAATTCGTATGCATGTATCTATATATCACCAGAGTAACTGTTCTAATAGCATGGGTAAACTGGTGAAAAACATTGTTACTGGAACTGAATAACATGTGGTCAAGTTGGATTGTTGAATGTAACATGAAGTTTTTATGGTAACTAACTGGTATTTTCTTGTTTGTTTTTCTAACTTTGTTTTTTGGATGCTATTTCACCTCAAGATTTGTATTATGACTGCCAAAGTGAAATGATGGTAGTTTCTTGACTTTGCAAAGATGGTTAATTATTTTTCTTTCTGTACTCTTGTTCTGTAGCAGCAATTATCCTTCTCATCTTACTAGACTCAATATTGAATAGAGAGGAAGTATTTGATGATCTCTTGGCTGATTTACTTTCTCTATAACTTCATCTCAGGACTTTCACTTCAGCAAAATTAATTGTATTGGCCATGTTAAATCGTTTGTAAAAAATGCAACTTGATAATATAAACACTATTGAGGGGTAACATGCAAGTCGAGCCCCATTCTTTGAGAATTGATTTTGTAAGAGATGACTTTTTTTTGGAGAATGTGGGGTTAAAAAGTATGGAAAGTTTTGGGTTTACATATAAAATTATTTATTGGGACAATGTGTGATTGAAAATGAGTTTGGGAAAAAATGAGTTTTAGAGAATGGGGCTCAAACAAGGACTAAATAAGTTCTTATTGGTCTGTGCACTGCATTCATTTTTCCCTTTATAATTATTATTAGTATTATTTTTAAACTAATCTTTCAGGATCTTGGATTTGGGGAGTATAATGAAGAAGTTTTCGCTGCATATGAACAACACAAACTTGAGACTATGGCAAGTACTCTCTCTTTCTCTCTCTGACTTGGTGGGCTTCATGCTGGTGTTTTTTCTGGTTCTACTGGATATTGTCAAAGTTCATCTTAATGGAACAATGTCTTTATTTTAGCCACGTCTGGTTTTCACAAAACTGTTAGCATTTCCCTTATTCCCATTTCCAATTCCATCGTGTCAATTCCGTGTAGTTTTTGATTTCTTGGATGATTTTAGTTTGAAATTGTCGGTCGCACCTGTTAACAGAAGTTAACTGCTAAGGATTTTAGAGTATGTATTTTATACTGCTATAAGGGTTTAAGGGTATGTTTGATACGATGCTGGATAAGTCTCACTGTACAATTGATAATATTTCAACTTTCTTTTTATATTTAATACCATCTAGTATTTTGCCGCCCACCCTACCAAGTACCAAATAAGCCATAAATGTTTTTGTTTCTGAATCCTTGATAGTTGCTCAATATTTACTTGTGCTGGAAATGTTTGGAAACAGGACACAGTGAGGACTGGGAAATGGAGCAACGGAGCCGATATGAGTGAGGAAGAGGCATTGGCTGAGCAGCAGAGGATGTTTGCCGAGGCACGTGCTAGGATGAATGGTGGTCCAATGATTCCCAAGCCAACAGATTCTGATTCTTGCCCAAGTTTGAATAGCTAGCTCTTACCTTTGGTGCATGTTTAGCATGCTGCAGTATTAGACTATTGTCTACAATGCAATAGACAAGATTTTAGCTCTGTTTTATCTATTACATAACATGCTGATAGTTATCTTGAACTGTAGGCCATTGGCAGCTATATATGCATTTTCTTTGTACAAAAGAAAAAAAAAAAAAAACACTTGGGTACTACTACTGTGGCTTCTGTTGGCTCTCAGGCCAAGCTCGTACTTCAATTAAATGTCTATGTGTGTGTGTGTGTGTGTGTGTCCCTGTAATTAGTGAGTTTTCTGAAAAAATGGCCTCAATTGCAGAATCAGATGCATTTTCCCGTTCTTTTACTTCAACATAAATTTGCTTTGAAGGATCAAATTCTCTCTGCCACTTCGACACTGTAATATAGTTATTTGAGTATGATTCTTTTAGCTATGCCGGAATGTAAGGCTGAATTAAGCGAAGAAATTCGAATTTCCCCAATGCAACGTTTAATATTATGTAGTCAGGGTCTTAAAATCCGAGCAGGAAATTATTTTATAGAAGACTTGTTAATGTTCAAAGGTCACCTGCGCATCTTGGTGGTATCGCTTTTGATTTCATTTTGGATGCAATAATTAACCAGATGTGCCAATTATCTCTTTGCAAGTCTAATGAGATGTGGGCATGATTATAGATACTCGGTGAGGGTAGAAAAAGCAAGATTCATAAGGTAAGTATTCGATTGGTGTGACGGAGAGTCTATGGTACAAGGCTATCAATAATACTTACTAGTTACAGAGGATCGAGCCTTCATAACGAATTCAAAATAGTAATGTCAACAAGCGGTCGGGAATAAAAGTTCAGAAAAAGCTTTATCAAGAAACTTCTTCTAAAGTACTTAAAGCGCATAAAAAAGATAGGCAATTAGACTGATAGTTACACTCTTCATTTAACTAAATATGAAAAGATCATAAAAAAATGTTCCATTGTGTTTCCCATTAAAAAGTCTGTTTCGAAAAGCTTACTTCGAACTCCATAAACTAGGAGGATATTAGCAAAGGAAAATCGGGAATATAGAATCAGCCGATTCAGTGTATAATGCAAGAACCATCTGATTATAAGTACAGAAGGAAATTTCTACACATTCTACCCAGTTCAATGCGACTCTATTAAGAAGAATATGGTTTTGGATTTGCATCTTTATCCAATAAGTGAGACGAAATTTGGTTGCTCATCATACCGAAAAATTGCACTCAAAGCAGGAAAAAAAAAAAAAAAGCTTCAGACGAGTTTAGTACCTTAGTTTTGCATATCCAAGCCTGCAACTTGAAGCAACGAGTTATTCGTAAATTTCCCATCAAAGCAGTGAACTAAAATAATGAATTATTTTCTTAAAGAGAAAAATAAATCAAGCAGCAACCCTGTAAATTTTTTACCGATTAAGTATATATATTTGAACCAACAAGTTGAAGAAGAATCAACATCTCTATCATCGTGATATTTTTTATAGACAAAAATGGCGAGAAATCATATAGAGAGGGTTATGAGAATCATGGATGCCCAAAGAGTATGTTAGGTAAAGCTTTCATTGATAATTTGTATTTAAAAAATTGTTATTTTATTATATGTTGCCATCAAAGTCAAAAATTAATTTAAATCATACTTTCACGGCTATTATCGACTTGTTAGAGTTATGTTATTTGTCCCACTAGGGATTACCTTTCTTGCAATAGAAAGCATTATTCCACTTATTATACAATCCATAGCTCATTTTGTTATAATCTCATTATAATTCTTTCAAAACCAGCACAAAGTTATAATCAATTGATTTTACGAAATATGCGGATGAGAAGTGACTAAAAGTATATAAAAATTGTGAATCATATGAAAGACAGGTAGATAAAAATAGATTTTGAGCAACTTATAAACAATTATAAACTCGTCAAACATGTGTGAAATCTACATTTGTTCTCTTATGTTCGACTTAACCATGTATCTCCCATGCATGCTGCTCGTGTAATAAGTCGCATATAGCAGGGCATCGGCTTCAAATATAGATATCATCGAGATCAAGATCTACATATAAAGGATCTCATGATAATTATTCTTTGACTAACTTTCATATTCAAAGACGACGTTTGTAATATATTAAGACGTAGAAAGTAGATTTAAAGTCGATAAACGAAAAAAAATAAGGGGTCGTTCTCTTTGTGTTTCAGTTTTGTGTTTTGAGTTTTGAATTCATTTTGAGTTTTGTGTTTTGGGGGTGTATTTTGAGATTGTTAAAAATGTGTTCTTTTTTACATTTTCAAAAATTGTTTTCGAAAATAAAAAAAGGAAAACGTGTTTTCTCTCTCTCTTTCTCTATGCCCCTTGTTTCCCTTATTTTCAAATTTGTTTCCTTTGTTTTCAAGTTTTTCGTGGAATTGGCTTGAAAAAGTCCAAAACGATGATTTTTTCGTTTTGTGTACAAATTTTTTTTCGTTTTCAAAAACGCATTTTCGAAAATAGGAAAGAGAATACGTTTTCACTGCTTTGAAAAATCGAAAACAGAAAACGACCCAAAACGGCCAAAGAGAACGTCCCCTAACATATGCATTTGCACATTCGTAAAAAGATCTGATAATCAACACTTACGTCTACCTTTAATTGGCGGAGCATCACATGAAGTCTTCCGAATGTATCTATGAAAAATGAGCATGTAGAATTGTTCAACTTCTAACACATCTAGACTTTCTTTTTTAATTTTTAAACAAGCCCTGCTGCATTATTTAACCAAAATTAGGTGATTTTCTTCGAAGATGTATGGAGCATATTCAAAATGGTCTTAACAAAATAAAATATCCGAGCAGAATTTAGATAATCTTTAAAGTATAAAAAGAAAAATAAGCTTATTTCACAATATCAATAGAGAAGAGTTCACGAATCAGATATTAAGTTTCGCAATTGCAAAAATCAGGTATTTAGTTAATTAATTAAAATAAATTATTATTTAAATATAATAAATTCACAATTATACAATTAATTGTCACATGTACATAATTATAGGTCACAACTTATTTATTGGTCACATATTATTAAATTAATTGATCACAAATTATTTCGAGACCACAATTCAAAATTTTTATATATCACAATTTATTTCATTAGTCACATATCAAAAAATTATAAGTCACAGTTTATCTATCGGTCACATATTTTCAAATTTATTGGTCACAAATTATTTTTTAGCCACAAATTATCGAATTTTAAAGTCACGGTTTTATGGTTAGTCACAATAAAACAAATAATTGGTCACATACATCTAACACTCTACCCCGATCACGATCTACCACCGCCCCCGCCAACAACACGACACCACCACCACCAATACACCACCGCCGCCAAAAACAACGCCATGACTATCACGCACATCGCCGCCGCCACCCCTCTCAAACGCCCGCTCCAACACCACCTCCACCTCCACCTCCACCTACAACTTCAATCAACCACCAACAGCCAACACTCCACAAACAGCCATCACCTCACAACGTCGTCGTCGCCTCCACCATTTTCAGCCACCACCACAACTACCAT
>CAIGRB010042510.1:0-13686 GCA_903798255.1 Fraxinus quadrangulata
CTAGTATTTTCTCTAAGTATTCTATTTTTCTCTCCAGCCTCTTTGTCGCTCTAAGAATGAAACTCTTCAAAATGGATGTATACTCCCTGCATAAGGCGACTTTTGAACTTTCACATTCTCCCACTTAAATAATTCACTTTGGCAATCTCTGCATTCTTCTACACATACCATTTTCATGCTCATACGTATTTTCTAAGTAATAACATGATCTACACTATATGAACTTGTCAATGTTGATTGGTTTGGTCATTGCATCAACTAGGTTCTCCTTAGTGTATATTATTGACATGTTTACACTCCCGTCTTCCACTGCTTCCTGTACAAAATGATATTTTACATCTATGTGCATCTTTCTTGAATGAAATTCTGGATTCTTTGTGATGTGTAAGACACTTCGATTGTCACAAAAGAAGTGATTTTTCTCTTTTTTCTGCCCAAGTTCCTCCATAGGCCTCTTTTATCCAAACTAATTCCTTGAAAAATTTCATAGATGCCATATATTTTGATTCGGTAGTAGATAAAGTCACCACTATTTGTAGTTCCAAAACCCAGTGTATAACTTCTCTTGCAAGTGTAAACACAGCGTGTAGTAGATTTTCTTTTATCTAGATGACCATTAGAATCTGAATTAACATATCCTCTTACACTATCATCTGATCCTCCATAACATAAAACAGCACCCGAGGTTCCTCTATGTATTTCATAACTTGGAAATATTCTAATGCTATTTACTAGGCTTTGCCATGTATCGACTAACCACTATCACCATTTGTATAATATCTAGTCTTATACGGATCATAGCGAACATTAAAATTCCCATTACTGATGCATACAAAACTTAAAGATATTTTCGTCATCTCTGCTTTATTGCTAGGACTCATACTTGAGGATAATCCATAAGTGACAGGAAGTATGGTAAAGACTGGCTTACAACCTTTCATGTTGAAGTGCCACAAGATCTTCCTTAGTAGTTCTTTTGAGAAAGTGAAATCGTTGTGCCTTTTCCATCTCCGTGAATTTTCATCCCTATAATCTTGTCTATTGGTTCAAAATCCTTCATATTGAATTCCTAGCAAACTGTGCTTTCAATTTTGCTGGCCTTGTTAACAACATGTCGTCCACATACAACAACAAGATAGTGAAGTCATTATATCCTTCAAAACTTTTGTAATATGCACAATGGTTGAAGTAACTTTCTTCTTCTAATTTTCCATTGTGAAATGAAATTTTCGCCTCCCAATATAAGTCAAACATAGATGTCAGCAAACTGCTTTTTAGCTTCTGCAACAGTTGTTGCCTCACAGAAAAGAACTTCACTATCTTCAGCGATACTTGCAATTAGCCCTCGAAAATTTCGATGTCTTAAGAGCCTTGTCATTTAATTTCTTCTTGTTAAGCCAAAAATTCCTTTTGAAATGTCATTTCTTATCAAAATGGTTGCATTTTACGTTCTTTTTACTTCGTGAGTTTGACCTATTATGATTTCAGCTCCCACTTGGGCCACGTTCTATTGATCTCCCATTTGTTAAAGATTAGGCCTTAGCAGCTTGCTATGAACTGTCTTGCATGTCCTCTTTGTTTTTGGCATCTTTATTCTTCTTCAATAATGCAGATGCAATGTTGTGATAGGCAAGGCTATAGTGAAATTGTTGGTCAAACTTATAACCAGCTGATCATACGAATCAAGTAGACTTCGAAAAACGTTGAGAAAATAAGGTATTAAGGGTATTGATGTAATTCATCACATATCCATATTCCATCATTGAATGAGTGTAGAACTTCTTATTTAAGGAGATCTTGTCGTTTAGTGATTTAAACCTCATACGATTTTGTCAGAGTATCTCATATCTCCTTTACAGTCTTTTTCTCCAATACTTGACCAATGCTAAATGCAAATTGCGATAGTATTGTTATCATCTCTTTCCACTTGTTGGTGTCGTTTGGGGTTTTTAAATTACCACTAAGCATTCGCCCTTCCATAAAATTTCTTTACAATCTATCATTCACTTAGATCAATCTCCGTCGTTTTACGTGAATAGTAAATGTACAATTGAACAGTACTTCAACATTCTATATGGCTCTAATACAACTTCTAGAAAACAGAACGTGATCGCTAAAGTGAGATTGAGGAAACTGGTAATAATTAATACGGAGATTTTATGTGAAAACCCCCAATTAAAGTTGGGGTAAAATCCACAAGCAAATATAAAAATTTCACTATAGTATAAGAATTATAGCATCCCTTTAAACACAAAGTTTATCTCTCTTGTAACAAGAGAAACTTAAGTAGGAAATACTTAAGATAAATTAATATTTTCTCTCAATATTTATGTGTCTCTCCACTCTCTATTTTTCTCTTTAGCATGCTTATAGCTCAAAGAATGAAGCTCTCTGTAATTGAGATGCATTCTTGATGTAGAAATCCTCCTCTATTTATAGCCAATCATTCCATATATCATTTAGCGGGTTTGACTCGATTTTTTTTTTGAAAGAATGTGATTTTTGAATAGTAAATTTTGGGAAATGTGTGCTTAAAAAGTAAGANTTAAAGAGTTTTTGGAGTTTTGAATAGTGAGTTTGGGAGAATGTGTGGTTAAAATGTAGGGAAAAATTTTGGGTTTACATGTAAAATATTTTATTGTGTAAATGTGTGGTTGAAAATGAGTATGAGAAAAAAAGAATGAGAAAGAATGGTCGTCAAACAAGTGCTTAATGTTTAGCAACATCATTTCAACTGCTAGAGTAATAACACCATCAATTACTACTTCATATGGCGTGCATTCGTTTATTTAATGGTTTTACATAAATTGCAACATGAATTCTCAAAAAATCATTTTGCCCTTGCAAAATTACTTCACTCCTTCACATGTGACTAGTGCCCAATGAGAAACATTTCACTCATGGAAACAATACATAGACCGCTAAAACAAGGCCAACCAATACCCGTGAGAATTGGTATGCAAAAGGGACTTTACCACTTTTACAATAGTAATACTTTGTATTTGGTTTTACTGATTTTGGAAAATAACCTTCTTGTAATGAAATTTTTTTGAAACAACGAGGTTATTTTACAAAAGTTAGCAAGCCAAATTTCGGAACGTAGTCATTTTTAGAGATTGTCATTTGGTTTTGTTACATAAACAATGTAACCCTCGAAAAACTCCTTATTAGTTACTCATATAAGAGTTTACCTTTTCCTATTTTGTAGTTATCGATGATAGTGAATGAGGTATTGAGGTTGTACCCGCCAGTGGTTGAGCTTTCTAGACTTGTAGAAGAAGAGACACAATTAGGAGAATACATCATACCAGCTGATACACAAGTCATGGTACCAATAGTTATGATTCATCGTGATCCCCGATATTGGGGTGAAGATGCAAACGAGTTTAATCCCAACAGATTTGCAGAAGGAGTGTCGAAATCAACCAAAGGACATCTTATGTATTACCCCTTTGGTTGGGGACCCCGTAGTTGCATTGGCCAGAACTATGCACTCTTGGAGGCTAAATTAGTATTGGTAGACATTTTGCGCAATATCTCATTTGAGATTTCTCCTACTTACAGACATGCTCCAGTTGCGATTTTCACTCTTGAGCCTCAATATGGAGCCCCCCTAATACTACGCAACCTCGAGTGAAGTTTACTAGAGGTTAGTTCGCGAGGGTAATTGTAGTCAATGTTATAGTTATCTTTTTGGCTATATATTTTGTATCCGTCGATTAGTTTTTATGCCTTTTCACTTGTCATTTATATATAATTTCAATAACTGTAGTTTGTTTATTTTAAGCTACTATATTAGTTCCTTGTGCAATGCTAAAACTCCTCATCACCCATGTCTGTTATGCTTCAAATAGTAAGTGGTTCAAATATTTCAGCGTAATCAATGTCTATCGATAAGAAGGCTGCAAAAAGATTCAGCCGAAGGTGCTGAACTTCAAGTTTCATAGCTTCCATGAACCCAATATTTTTTCCAACAAAGTTTGTCGTTAAAAATGAAGTTTGCACATATAGCTCTATCGATCTAGTTCTGATGGAAAACAGGAAAATAGAATCAAACATTGATAAATTGTACATTATTGCAGTGAAATTCTATTCGTGAGATCGAGCTCAATGTGTACTAGGATAGTTGCAGTCATGGTTGTTTCTGGATTTTAGTTTCTGGGTTGTTTTATATGCTTTTAATATTTATAGGTGGTATTAATGTCTTTTACATTTTGTTGTGGCTGTTGTAAGAGTTCAATTGTTTTTGATACTGCTTAATTGTTATTTAACTGATTAATCGTTTAACTATGCACCCTACTGATGTTTACATCGTGGCTATGACTAAATTTTACATTGTAAGAGTAAAATCTAAGCAAGTGATCAAACATAGGACTCACTCAATCTACGAGTGTCTTACCTGAAGAAGATCGGAAAAAGAAATCAATAAGCTTCTAACATGATCGACAAATCATTTAATATAAAACGGAATAACTAATTCATAGTAATACATAAATTTGATGCATGATTTAGCTACACTACGTGAAAGTGCTCCAAATGTGCAGACTATTGTCTAATACATATTTGAGCAATGCATACAAATTTAATATTAACAAACATTTTGACCTCTGTTGAAAAATTAACACATAGTGATCATTGTCAACTAAAAAAATACAACTATTAGATTGTTATAAAATAAAGAGAAAAAAGGGGAAAAAAATAAAAATAGAAAAGTCAATAGACTTGTACGCATTTTATTAAAAATGAAAGGCTCATATTAATAGAGAATAATTAGGGATACTGTTTACCCCGAAAAATGTAATGCCAACGTGGACAACAGATGTCGGGCCCATTCACACTAACCTAAGCAAATTTCGGTACTTTTCAACTGGTGAACCGGTGGGAAAAGGGAAACACATGAACGTAGGAGATGCTTCACTACGCGAGACAAAAATGTTCGAGCACCAGTGACAATAACTCATGTGATTGCGCTAACAAACAATCACCAACCAAGATATAAATAACCTAATATCCAAACTAATAATAGTAAATCCAGCAAGAATGTATGCTAAGAATGCTCTTGTATGTTATTTCTTTCTATGTTCAAAGGACCATCCCTTTTCATGTACAATGGCCGCCTATTTATATATTTCTGGCCGACGTGGTGACCGTTGGATAAGAACCACGTGGCATCATCCTGTTAACTGAAGCCTCACATCACTAAGTCTGTCATACATTAAATACATTGACAACTGGTCAGTTGCCCTATACAATAAGTTGACACGCCTGACATTCTTTATTACAAACGTTATATCAATCATTCCTAAAGATTGTATGCAAATCATACAAGAGACAGCTTCAGCTTTAGGGACCTTAGATGAACTAAGGGCTTGGGCTTGAGAGGGCTTTGTGTTGGTGGTCTTTAACGCGGAGAGCTTTGACATAACAGGAGTTTCAGCATAATGCTTCGACGATTCATGCAGTGCTTTGGCACAATAGCTTATGCCTTTCATTTGATCTTTTTACATTTGACCAACAGACTCTTTGTTGACTTTTCTTTCCACGTGGATCACTATGTGAAATTTTGACCAGAACCTCAGTGGCGAGGCATAACAATAGTCTCCCCAAGTCTAGGCATGATTATTTATAATGCGTGGACTTGTATGTAAAAATTTTTTGTTAGGGGGTGATTTTACCACACCACAATAGTCCCTCAAGTCCAAGTATAAATATTTATATCATAGTTAGAATTTAAATATACCTAACTTGCACGAATAGCCTGTTGGTGTTGTCCGAAGCTATTTTATCTGAAGTGGATTTATACATTCGAAGCCTTATATGATTTGCTGTCTTTGTACGTTTTCAAGAAAAAATGGCTAAGGTGGTTCATCTCCCCATACACACAATTGTCATCGTATTTAATGTGTAATGATGACTGTCGTACGCATGTCTTGCGAAGTTTTAGGCGCATAATAACACGTGGTGAGGACACTCTGATCTCGACTGTAGAAGGCGAAGCGACAGATGGAATGAGTGGCTCAGATTTAAACCTCAAGTGGACAGTTAGATGATCTAAATCGAAATCCAACGACTGGGATTCAAAGCCTCCGCCTATAAAAGGTAGCAGTTTGTGACCAAAAAATCATTTTGCCTTTCATGCAATCAGCATTCGTACTCTCAAAATTCTCTTATTTTCTTTGTTTATTTCCTTATGTTCTCAATTCTTGGTGATTTTTCTTCATCTCGGATGACTTTTTTTTTTACCGTCCTTTGAGCAATCAGTAAGTACTTTTAACATTTTCCCTTTTTCTTTTAAACTCAACCAAATGGCATCTTCACAATCTTCTAGGGAGGGGATAGGTCTCAGCCGTTTGGCTTTTGAGATGGAGATAATAGTTACTAACACGGTCGACCTGGCTCGAACTATTAGGGCAGGCCAAAGTGTTTTGCCTTCTAGGGAAAATAGGGAAAACATTTAGCAAACCTTCAACTGTAAATGCAAACCATTTAGAAAACCTTAGGAAAAAGTATCGTATTCTTCATGATATAGAGCTTCTGTCCCCATCTCCTAACGAGCGTGTCTTCTTTTTGAAGCATGAGTGTGTCGCTGTCAGTGAGTTTCTTCTGAAGACGGGGCTTAGGCTATCCCTATATCCCTTCTTTAGAGTCATTTTGAGCTTGTACGAACTGGCTCCTACCTAGCTCGTCCCCAATGTTTGGGCCCAGTTTGTGGGAACCTATTTTTGTGGAAGGAGACCTTCCTTAGAGAGGAAAAATACCGTATTCCGTATGATATAGAGCTTTTGTCCCCATCTCTTGACGAGTGTGTCTGCTTTTCGAAGCAGGGGTCTGTAGCCATCAGTGAGTTTCTTCTGAAGGTAGGGCTTACGTTGTCCCTTCATCCCTTTTTTTAGAGCCATTCTGAGCTTGTATGAACTGGCTCCTACCTAGCTTGTCCCCAATGCTTGGGCTCAGTTTGTGGGAACCTATTTTTTGTAGAAGGATATCTTCCTTAGAGAGGATATGTCCCTCCACGTCTTTCAGACCATTTTTTACCCAAAGTCTTAGGGAAAGATGACTCCAAGAGGTGATATTCATTATGTTTGTGAGGTCACATTCCCCATTCGTCTTGGGCCTTTCCTCCTCCATCAAAGAATGGAATGAGATGTGGTGAGAGAGAAATGGTAAGAAAGTGAGGGTGATACAGTTCCCCACGTGAAAGTTTCGACCTCCTACTCAGAAGCTCGTGAGTGTCATACTTATGTTTAATGTTGCTTGATCGTTATTCTGATGTCTAACCTTCTATTTCCTGATGCTTTACAGGGTCGGTTGAACTCTTCGAGCTCAGTGAAGGTGAGTGGGAGGTCGTCACACACATATACCAGCGCCTCTCCTCATCGCGTGAATTTGACTGTCTAATCTCTTCCATACAATTTTTTGAAGAATTCAGTTTAATGGCCTGAAGGGATAATGTCAATTTTCATCAAGTTTTTTCAGTAATTTTGCCGATCCTTTTCATTTGCTAACCCTTTCCATTTGCCTCTACAGAAAACTTCGAGAAGAGGAGGCACCCTACCCCTGACATGGCTACAATACTGACTGCCACATCCACCTCTGGGAGAAAAGGGTTAAAGCCCTTATCTGTTCCGGCCAAACACGTGAGGGACCAAGTAGAGAGGGTCAGTCGAGAGGCTGGCAGCCAAGAGGGAGAAGGACGACCTTCTATGAAGGATAACGAGAAAAAGGTAGTGGAGGAGGTCCCTAAGAAGAAACAACGCTTCTCCGCCACTGGAGAAGGTAGGTTGATGGATATCTTTCCTCCACGCTCTGAAGTCCTTACTGGGGAGAAGTTGATGGCAGTTTCAATAGCTACGGCCAGAGTGGGCTAGAAGAGGCCAACTGTTGTCGAGCCTCAGAGCAAGGGTCGTCGAAGAAGACCAGGACATCAAGTGGGTCGTCGACTTCTCATGCGACCCGTGCTAAACATGTGGTTGCTCAAAAGTGTGATGAACTGCCTCCGGAGGTTTTGACCATGCTTCATCTAGAAGTTCAGACTTCCACGAATACTTTTTAAAACTACTGGATGGAAATGTGGCAAAATTTTGTGAAGACTAGTGACGCGGTGGATTCTTCACCACACTGGTCAACCAAGCGAGAAGGGCCTTTAGAGTGGCTATAGAGGCTGAAGCCCTCTTAAAAACCTTCAAAATAAAAATAAAGAGTTCCTGAATAAATCCTCTCAAGCCGAAGAGACTGCCAACAGAGCGAAGGCCGAAGCTGAGGCTTTGAAGAAGTAGCATGCTGAAGAGTTTGTGAAGCTCGCTTCTACCTTAGCAAAAATTGAGAACTTAAAAAAAGGAGGTTCACTTATCTCAAAGTAAGGTGGCCTCTTTGATGAAGTGAGTGGAGACTTCTAACGCCCATCAAAAGCTAGCAGCTGAGGCCCTGGAGAAGGCCAATAAAGAGAATCCTGCTCTGAAGCAGCAGGTGGGGGCTAAATGAGAAGATCTCCGACTTGACAGAGGAAGTTGAGATGGCGAGGCAGGAGGCTTAATCGATCGGAGATGATGCGATGAAGTACTATATCGCCAACTTTCACTTGACTAAGGCATACCAAACTTTCACAAAGTACAGGCGGAGGTACGCCTATATTGAGATGGTGGAGCGGACAAATGTGGTCTTAGAAGTACTACAATGTTTTCCTTAAAACTTAGACCTCCCTTATTTCCAGTTAGCTTGCCCATTCTTAAAATGTTGTCTAGTTTTTCAGAACCACTAGAGAAGGCAAGCAGTTGAGGCTTAGAATATTCTAGATAGTTCAGAAGGTTCTTAACCTAGATTTCTAAGGTCTCTTTATCAATGGTCAACTCACTGACTCTCTTAGAGGACTTCTTAAGCTCACTTCACTTAGGATCGAGATAGATTCCTTCATGTGCGCTACTAACTTCTCATTTTCCAATTCAAGTTCCTTATTCTTCGCACTCAAAATTTTATTTTTAGTAAAATTCTTAAGACTCTCCTCATACATTTTATCATAAACCTCTTGGATATCTTCCTCACTCATAGACTCTTTATCAAAATCCTCATCACTATCTAAGTCCTCTTCTCTTTCACTCTCCTGGTCAGATCCATTCTTAATTCTCGTAGTAAAGGCAATATATTTCCTTACGAGTGGATTTCTTACTGTAATTGTCCGAGCTAGACTCGTCATCAGTTAGAGTAGCGTTCATAGTCTTATCCGAATTTCTCCTACTGCTAGGGTACACGCTCCTAACATGACCATAACCTCGACAGTTATGACATCTCATGGATTGAGATCCCCTTGTTTCTTGTAAGTTATTTGTTTGAATGGTAAAGTGATTCAGATTCATTTTTAGTATAATAAGAAAGAGAAAAAAAAACATTCTCCACATAATGCGGAGCATGGTGTCCGCATGCCAGGCGTGGTGTGCAGACACCACGCGGACACCAAGGGCCTGGTGTCCGCACAACATGCCTGGCGTGCGGCCACCACTCTCCGAATTGTGCAGAGAGAATTGTTTTTTCCTTATACCCAGCCCCCATTGTCATGCTATTGAATATGGCACAAATTTGATTATGTGAAAAGGCAGGCACGGAGAAAATATCTAACACACAATCTACATAAAAAGATGTGATGGACATTATCCATTAATTTTTTATAATTTATATTCACTTTTTTTTTTCACTACTACATTAAAAGAGAGGATGATAAAACACTGTCATTTTTGCACCTTCCATTTCACACCTAAACTGGTTTATCACTATTCATTAACTGGGTTGTGCACTATACATCCATAAATATCTCAATGTGAAAAAAAATAAAATTTCTACAATTGTTGACTAATTGGTATTCGAAAATATCCCTGTTTCATTATGGATTTGCTACAAACGTAAATATCCCTCCTTTTGTTGACTATGACTATAATTGGTATTCGAAAATATCCCTGTTTCATTGGTATTTGCAGCTGAAATTGGATAAATATCTTCTCCTTCCATACATATTTTGTATTAGAGAACCAAAGGTATTTCACTCCAGTACAGTAAAATAGTAAACTTTCTCCACATCTGTATTGTTCGTAATTCGTCGTCTTCAACTTGAATTTGTCGTGTGTGAACTCTACAAATAACCCAACGAAACCCAGGCTGCGCAATACAGAGAGTTAGAGAGTTTATCCTCAACGTCACTGTAAGTTCTTATATAATAAGTTAAGTTTGCTATAACAATATTCCTTCCTTCTACTTTCGCTTAAGTTTGTCGTAACAACATTCTTTGCTACAAAAAATATATTACCATTATTCAATATGAAGCAGAATACGTACACAAAAAATAGCAGAAGAAAATGAATTCTGGTGGATGAAATTTGTTTGGAAGTGATAAGGGAGAGAGACGTGTGAGAAGAAGTAAAGATGCATGGAAGATGCATAAAAGAATGGAGAAAATTCGGAGACACGGCACACTTCGTGTCTCCGGATTGTACGGAGACACGGGCGATGTCTCCAAATTTTTCGGTACGGACACACGGGCGGTGTCTTCGAATTTATCTGGAGACACGGAGTGTGTCGTGTCTTTGCGCGTGTCTCCGAATTGTGCGGAGATACGGAGTGTGCAGCGTCTCTGCATATGTCTCTGCATTGTGCGGAGACACGGCGCGGAGTGTTACTCCGCAAAACCCATCATTTTAACACAAAAAAATCACTTGAGCATACTTGTATGCTACATTGAAGTAACATGATTATTAGTTTTTCGTCTTCCAAATTTCTTCTCAATATAATGAAATAATTTTAGTATTGGACAGAACAAAATTTATAGCGAAAATAAAAACAAAAATAAAAATAGAATTAATGAAAACATACTTTTAATTGATGTCTTATATTGATCGAATTCAGCTTATATTCTATTTTTTAGAAGGAAAAAAATTATATAAAACAAAAAATACCTAAAATTTTACATACATAAAAAAAATGTCTCCGTGCGCGCTCCTTCTCCATGCTGGACGAAGACATCTCTGTGCCTCCGTTTGCACACGGATATTTATTGTCAATGTAATTAAATAATTTTAGTATTGGATATAACAAAATTTATAACGGAAATGAAAGTAAAAATAGAATTAATGTAAGCAGTTATGTAAAAGTTAATATTGCTTCTAATACTTTTACATGTTTAGTATTCAAATACAATTGTATTGCCCCATGTTTAAGACTAAACGAAAAAAAAGTAGAAGCACGGGCGGTGTCTCCGAAAAATTCGAAGACACGGACACTCCGTGTCTCCAAAAAATTCGGAGTTGTCCGTGAAGTGTGCCATGTCTCCGAAAAATTCGGAGACACCGCCCGTATCTCCAAATTGTCTCCATTTCTTTACTTTTCCATGCCTATTTACTTCTTCTCATCCGCCTCTATCCCTTATCACTTCCAAACAAATTACATCCACTAGAATTCATTTTCTTCTGCTATTTTTGTGTACGTATTCTGCTTCATGTTGAATAATGGTAATATATTTTTTGTAATAAGGAATGTTGTTATAGCAACCTTAATTTATTATATAAGAACTTATAGTGACGTTGAAGATAAACTCTCTAACTCTCTGTATTGCGCGAGAACCTTGAGTTTCGTTGGGTTATTTGTAGAGTTCACACACGACAAATTCAAGCTGAAGACGACGAATTACGAACGATACAGATGTGGAGAAATTTTACTATTTTACTGTACCGGAGTGAAATACCTTTGGTTCTCCAATACAAAATATGCATGGAAGAAGAAGATATTTATCCAAGGATGAGGAAAAATCAGATATTTTTCAAGGTCGATTTAGCTAAAATTGAGAAGAAACACAGTCAACAATTGTGGCTATCAATAAAAAAAATCACAGCTCAAAAGCAAACCAGATAATGAACAGTGAACAACCAATTTAAGTGTGAAATGGAGGGTGCAAAAATAAACAGTGACTTGGCCATCCTCTTTTTTAATATAGTAGTTATTTGCTATTCTTGTATGTGCATCCTCATGCGGCTTAAATTCATACCCAACTTTGGGTATTTGATTAAAAAAAACTTGTGGAATAAACACATTGTCAACACTTTCTAAATCCATTCCTACAACAAGTTAGAAAAAAAAGAGAGAGAGAGAGAGAGAGAGAGAGATTTGGTCAATTCCTTCATGTGGATGACAAATCAATTAATAAAAAACGAAGAACACAAATTCTTCAACATAAATAATTTGCATTTTTCAATAGTCCATTATTTGCTTTCAAGTAATATTTGTAAAAAAAACTAAACAAAAACATACCAATAAAATAAATAAACTAGTTATATCGAAAAATATTACCATATCACAATCATTTTTCGACGACCAATGAGACACAAACTAGATTTGAGAAAAATGTTTCTGTAAAATGTGAAATGGCTGAGAGACAAAAACGTTGCTGTTGTGGTATATAATTGTGGGAAATGTGGTGTGCAGTAAAATGTGCAAGGTGGTGAAATGTGATAGGTGATTAATTATTAAGTAAAAGAGATGGTAAAGTGGGGTGGGTGAAAATGGAAGGGCGAGTAAAAAGGTCGGGTAGGGGAATGAGAAAAAAAGTAGGTTTGGGTTGGGGGTGGGGGAGGTATGAGTGGGGTGTAACCAAACAAGGAACAAAAAATAGAATCACTGTTGACATGGCATCGTTACGGTAGAGGTGGGAAGATTGTTCTCCTACTCATCGTGGACAAGAAAACAGAGCTACTTTTGGGATTTATCAGTTACACTTTTAATTTTAAAAATTGTCCTTAAAATCAAGCACAAATTACGATATACTCGATCTTCTAAAAACGATAAGAGTGTTTCCTTATACCATTGAGAAATACCAAATTTAGTGTATACCATTGGAAATGGTTTTAAATCATATTTTATACCAAATTTTATTTTGAATTATTTAATTTCAAATTATATTATTACAAAAATCATTAAATTAAAAATTATATATAATGAACTAAAATATTACATTTATTAATAAATTGAAAAGAAATTAAACATAACACCCTACCAATAGTTCTAAAGATGGAAAGAACATAAAAACGTGTCAAAATGAGAAACGGATCAGGGCCGAATGCCACCATTGCTTGAATGCCACCCTGACGGGAAGTGAGCGACGAAGGCGTCGCTCTGTATTTTACACGCTCGAGTAAGAACTTGGTGCAATTAACGAAAATGCGACTAAATTACTTATTGATCCATATTTTGACATGTTCAAAGCCCATTTCAAGTAATTCGTAAATATTCAATTGAATTTGTGTCAAACTTTAACATGTAGAATGTAAAGGGAGTAATAAAGTAACTTTAATGAGGGGTTAATGTCTATTTTTTTTTTGTTTGTTTAGGATCAAATTGCTTATTTAGGATCAAACTAGTTGATCTGAAATAGATCTCAGAGTTTGAAGTTGCGTCCCCCCACTTTCAGAGCACCTACAATGCATATATCATGGATTGTTATGTAGGTGACATGCGAATTGAAAAAAAAATAGATATTTTCTGGAGCCTCATCTAGATTTAGAAGATCTCTATCAGATATGATGACTTGACAAAATTTATATTTCATATTTATCGTTAGATGTTTGTTTTTATTTTAAGAAAATAAAGAATACCTAGACAACAATATTGAGTTATCAGCATAGACCATTTAAGAATTGAAAAAAAAAAAAAAAA
>CAIGRB010042510.1:15368-33528 GCA_903798255.1 Fraxinus quadrangulata
GGATTAATCTTGGTGTACATTATGGACGCCATAACGGTGTCCATAATGTACACATGGCGGCCCCCTATTGGGGGGGCGCCTGTGGGCCCAAGTGCCCCCCCAATAGGGGGTCGCCATGTGTACATTATGGACACCGTTATGGCGTCCATAATGTACACCAAGCACTTCCCTAAAATTAATGGTATGACAATCATGTCATCACATATAACTATTAGCCCCCGTTTGACTCCCATTAAAATAAAATAATTTATTTCTCATATTCATTTTCAATCATACATTCACACAATAAAATATTTTATACGTTAATTCAAAACATTTCCTTACTTTTTAACCACACATTCTCCAAAAAATCACTATTTGAAACATCATTTTTCTCTCAATTTCTCTTTATAATTGTTAATGTGTAATAAGTACAACTTTAAAGCTTGTTTGGCTTAATTTTTTTATTTGAAGTAAAAAAAAAAAGTTGTTGATCCCATAAAATGTTTAGTTGAAAATAATTTTGAAGAAAAATGATTTAGAAAAATATGCCAAACAAGCCTTTAGTGAAATAAATTATTGCTATTATTTTTTTAGTGTCACGTTGTTGGTTTTCATCAGTCTAAGTGATGGAATTGGATTGAGTTACAAAATGAAATCGAAATAAAATGTAGTTATCCAATTGAATAAATTTAAAGTAGAATTACTTGATTGATTATAAATATGTGGTTGGCAAGGGTTTATAAAACATTGTTAAAAGTCAAATAACTTTTTATCTATATATTTCGTGGCATCCACTAAGTGAAAGCATAGTTATTACTAAAGAAATTTCCATATCAATTTGCATAAATTTTGGTGTTTTTTTTTTTTAATAAATATCAACATCCTGAATGTGAATTTTAGTCTATGATTGGTATAAATTGTTTAAACTTATTTTTCTCAAACTCGTTTTTAATTATACATTCTTACAAAAATAATTTTACATACAGATTCATAAATTTTCATTATTTTTTAACCATATATTATTTAAAAATAAACATTTTACAAAATTTAATTCTAAAAAAAAAAAAAAAAATCTACATCAAACCTACCCTTAGTCTTAAACTAGTGGGGTATGTTTGACGCTTAAAGCTGAAAGTGACTACTTGTGTAATAGTAATTAATTAATATATATTTAATATTATCTAATGAGACGCAGCGAATGAACATATGAACACTAATTAATTAATTAATTATAGAACATTTATTGAGCGCTGAGGTCAAATGTAGCCAAATTTTCCCCTCACATAGGGGGGAAAATGCAGTAGAGTTCCTCAACCTATGAATTTTATACAAAAAGTCCTTGACTTTAATCCTTAACCATTTAACTTTGTACTTAGCGGTTACATAAAAAATGGCAAAGAAAAAGAGAAATGAGTGGTGATGGTTGTTGACGAAAAAAGAGGTGGAGATGGTAGACGACGATTATGGTGCTAGGTTGAAGCACAATTTTAAAAATCATTATTAAGATACTAACGATTGGCTTATTTATGAATTTGGAATCACATAAAGAAGTGAGAATTTAGCTATTGAGAATTAAAAAGTGAAGGTGCATTAGTAGGGGTTGCAACTAGTTCGAACGACTCGTTTGTTTAAGCTCATTTAGCCACGAGTTTTGAGTCAAGTTAGAGTTGAATTTTGAGGAGTAAAGTCGAGACACCTAGAACTTGTGGGCTTCGCTACACCTAGAGCTTGTAGACTTCAAAAAAAGACTCAAATGCTAGCTTGTGCACATCTCAAATACACGAACAAAATACAAGGATTGACGAGAATTTTCTTTTGATTTTTCTAGGGATTTGTTTGTCAATCACGGTGTTTTGATTAAAAAAAAGAAGAAGATAAAAATGGAAGAAAAAGATTGGTGTGAGACACACACACACACACACTTGTCTTAGTGGCAATTTGGATCAATTCCGTCTACAACATAACAAAAGGTCAACGATTTTACTTCAACAAATAAAATATTAGGGACTTGTTAGCTCAAAATGCATAGATTAGGAATCTGTCGCAATTTGTTTTTTGTGTCTTTTACATTTTCTCTCACACACACCCACGTGGGTGTGTGTTCGGTCACACGTATATAAAAAAATTGTAAATGAAAAAGGCCATCCATAAAAGGCCTCTCAATCCTGTGGCTTTCAATCATTTCTTCGTGTACAGACTCCCTGAGTTGGATCCTTGCGTCTCTCTCTCTCTCTCTCTCTCTAGCTGCCTTTTTCTTGATCAAAATCTCTGTAAGTTTTTGTCTTTTTATACGTTTTTTGTTTAATTACAATGTCAAAAGCGAGGTCGGAATGTTTAATTCATCACTATATGTATATTCACTCGTTTACACAATGCGGCGTAGAAATGTACGTGTTTATATGTATTCGTATAAAGTCTTATATCCAGTGTGGGTTTTGTTAAATCGATTTCTTGATTTATGTGCAGAATGTGGTGATTTTTCTTGCATTTTTTTTTATCTGAAAATGGAATGGACTTTCCTTTTGATTTATTGAATGGCATTGTATTTTCGGATTAGGGTTTGTGTATCTTTTTCCCCTTTCGTGGTTGTGTTGTGTTTTTACATATATATGGGCGTGTTTGGGGGAGGCAAATGTTTTTGCATGCGTGAATGTGCTTTTAATTTATTGAGTGAATGATTTATTATTATTATTATTTTTGGGTTTATTTCAGTTTTTTTTAAGGTAAAAAAGGCAATGATGAGCAACGAAGAAGAGAAGAGGTGTCCACTTTGTGCAGAGGAGATGGATTGGACGGATCAGCAACTCAAGCCTTGCAAATGTGGTTATCAGGTTCGATTATTTTTACATTACCTTTATATTTAGTGGGTTCTTCTTGATGGTTTCTATGGCATTGAATGATCTACGAAAGAAAGTAATGGTCAACTCATGAAAGAATTTTTCTCCTTGATTATTTTTATCGAACTTCTATTATTTGATTGTACTGCGTGTTTTGTTTGGGCATCTCATATAAATGCGGTTCTTGAATTTGTTTGCGGTTTGATCTAAAGATGCATATTAGGGGCAGCTGATTTAAGATTTGCCCCTCTTTAATTTTCATTCGGGTGGAGGGGATTGACATGCAATGCGTTATTGTGGGTTGGAGGAAAGGAGACAGCAATATAATTAAAAAAGTGTACTTTGCATGGTGCCTTTTTTTTTCCTTTTGGGTGGTGTGGGGTGGGGTTGATGGGTATTGTGAAATGAAAATTTGTGGAGTGGGATTGGTGGCTTCATATGCTTATCTTGACAATATGTTATACAAAGATATCATGTAACTGATGTTTTATAGGTGTTGCCTAGCGCAAACCATTTTTATTCTAAAATGTATTGTCTGATATAGATTTCTCCGAGTTTGAATGTGCTCCTATCATGTCGTTTCTGAACTGCTAATCAGTTTAACTCCAAAGGATTGATTCTAGAAATTTGTTGGCTGTGTTTGTTGATGTGCATAGCTAATGGGATTGTTTATTGCTACAACTTCTTTTTTTCATGAATATTAATGGTCTTGTTTTATCATAGAGTATAATTGCTTCCACAACCATGGTGAGGGAGTTTTGTGGGGTGGTTGACGGTGGCTCTAGTTATTTAAATGTCCACAAAGTACTGTCAAATTTGTGGATATTGTGGTGCTGTATCCTCCTTATGTAAATAGATGCTTCTTGGTTTTTTGTACTTCTGTCATGCTCTATTGGATGCAAATAGTCTTTTCTTCTTGGTTTTTGTATTTCTCAGACATTTGAAGAATTAAAAATCCTTGTTTACTATAATCTTACAAAAATTATATGTAATTTTTGTTCTATCATGCAACTTATATTATTAACAATGTTAATGATGGAAGACTTTATTTGAAGTTTGGATTTGTAAATTGTTGATAAAGGTTTATTGAACTTAGAACTGAGCCAGATATTCATCAACTGGATAAATTGCAAAAGAGATTGAGCCTGCAAGCATTGTGGATCAATTAGAATCACCCTACAATATTGTTTTATTGTGAAGAATGTAGCTGGAATTGAATTTAACGGGCATGATAGATCTTCGATTTTGTCTGCCAAATGATGTTTTAGATGTGGAAATGTTTAACAGTAAAGGATCGGTGAAGGACCAATAAAAGATCTTCATTTTGTAAAACCCCAGATTGTTTCTAAAAAGGTTGGCTTACTACTGAAAGAAAGACAGTATTATTTGAGTAATAGCTGGGGGTAGTGGTATATTTTCTAAATTGTAAATTATATCATCACAAGTAGGTTGATAACCCAATCCAGTGCTGTTTTCAGTTTAGCCTTTAGATTTAATAGCCTGAATTCAGCCCAATCCTCATCTACACCAACACTACATGTGTTCCTAGTTTGTCTTTAGCTTTCTGATGTCTCTTCTATTGATATTTGTCTCCTGATGTTTGGAACTATACACGTTGAAAATTAGTCATATTTTTAATCACATTTATTATTGCTCTCCCCCTCCCCTGCGTTTTATTCCTGAGGTTTATCGTTGAACTTCTACTCATATCAGTAACAATATTACCACACTATCTGAAGAACATTACAACACGTCTCTTCCGAATAACTTCAAAATTGCAATCTCATTTAAGTGGTATTTGTTAAGCATGCTGTTGCGATCACTACAGGTGTGTGTTTGGTGTTGGCATCACATCATAGACATGGCAGAAAAAAATGAGACAGAGGGGCGATGTCCTGCATGTCGTACAATCTACGAGAAGGAAAAAATTGTGGCGACGCAAGCAAGTTGTGAAAGGTTGGCTTTCTTTTGTGATTTATTTATTATTTTCTGATGTATGACACAGAACTTAGACATTTAAGCATTTTATTATGTTTTGTTTTATTTGTTTTTGCTAATGTGAGTGTGGAGAGCTAAACATTTAGATATTTTACTTTTTTGTTTATATATTATATAGGATGGGGAATAAAATTGCAAGTCGGAAAAACAAGCCTCCAAAGGCCAAGCCAAAGATTAATGAAGTAAAGAAGGATCTTACAAATGTTAGAGTGATTCAGCGGAAAATGGCTTATGTGATCGGGCTACCACTTAATCTTGCCGATGAAGATGTAGAGAGCTCCTTTTTACTTTCTTTTGTATTTCTAGAACCTCTGTCTTCCTCCTATCAACAGGAGTAGTTTTTATGTCTTGATGATGGTTCTAACTGATTAACCAAATATTTGTTTACTTTCTACAGTCTAAAGAAATTGTTTCTTTTTTAACAGCTATTACTGCGGAAGGAGTATTTTGGTCAGTATGGAAAAATTACTAAAGTCTCTCTCTCCAGGAATGCTAGTGGGGCCATTCAGCAATTTATCAACGACACTTGTAGTGTGTGAGTTCAAAGCTGTCAATTAAGTATCTGTTTCTCTTGTTGAACTAATGAATAATTTTTTGTAATCAAAATCAAGTTACCCTTCTACTTTGGTTCGACTTGATCTAAACACCTACTCTACGACTACGAGTAACTATATTTATACATTAAAAATACAAGACTCTCAAGGAACACCAAACAAATGAAACATTTTTGAAAAATACTGGAGCAGTGAACTGAAGTACATTTGATTGATTAAGGGGATAGTGATTTGCTAATGCATCAATTTCTTAAGTAAGTTTGATGCCTTTATCTGGTCATAGAGATAGGGAACATTATCCTGTGCTGCAGTGTCATGGTCAATTTGGCCGTTGTCTTTATAATTATTACCCAGTTAACATGGAGTTGCTATCACGCTTAAGATTCTTCATCAGAATATGAAATATGAACTTCTAAGATTTGCAATTGTTAATTGTGGGACTAAGCCCCTGTTTGATCCCCATTCTTGAAAATACATTCTTCATCTACTCATTTTCAACCACACATTCATCAATAAAATAATATTTCACCCAAATCAAAAAAATTTCCTTATTTTTTAACCACATATTTTCAATTACATCACTTGAAAAAATGCACCCTTTCTCCACAATGTGTATCAAGCACAGCCTAATTTGAAACTGAGAATATGTTTGTAAAATGAATGGAAAGAACCTAATTGTGTTTCAGTTTCTTTTTATGTTTTCAAATTGAAGAATTCTATTAAAGATAATTTAGTGGGAACTGTGCAAAATGGATGAAAGTGTTTCTTGGGAGAATGATACCAATGTTGTGTTAGCCATACATAAAATGCTTGTTGTATTGTAGGAAACTCAATTATAATTAGGACACCGGTTTGTTTCCATGCATTCACTTGCTTCTCTCTCTCTCTCTCCCCCCCCTCCAAGAGTGTGACTGCATCTAGTATTTTGTGACATGGATGTGGGTATTCACCAGTAACTTATCAAGGCAGATGCAGGAGGTGTGCCAATTGTAGATCCCCAATTTTTGTTAGAAGGATGAGTGGTGATAGTGAACGAGTTGCTTTAGTCATGTATTTGTCATTTTCTTTATATTGTAATTTCCATATTAGGATTTTGGTGCTTAAATTTTTTGAAGAAATTGTTATTTAGCCCATGTGACGTTATCTTTGCTTTCATTTATTCTTATATTATATTTCCTTCCAGATACATAACATATTCGAAAGAGGAGGAGGCCTTGCGGTGTATTCAATCAGTACATGGTTTTGTCCTTGAAGGTAGGGATTTGAGGTAAGAACAGATCCCTTTCCTTATCGTTTTAGTCAAATAACATGCTACTGTAAATTGTTTCGAAAAAGTAAGAATTTGACCATTACTTGTGCCAGAGCATCATTTGGAACTGCAAAATATTGCCATGCTTGGCTGAAAAACACGGTATACATATCTTATCCTTAGTGATTGTTTCCTTTTCACGACATATTTATTTGAGAAACCTTGCAGGAAGTATTTCTCTCAGAACGAGTTCACAAATTTCTGACACTTGTTTTCTTGTCCCAGCCTTGCAATAATCCTTCCTGTCTATATTTGCATAGCATTGGGGATGAAAAAGATAGTTTTGGGAAAGATGAGGTTGCTGCAGTTCATACAAGGTTTCACTTGCACAACTTAGTTTTCATTCTTTTGATTTCCAATTTGATGCTTGTGATGTTTTCTGTTTTTCAAAAATTAATGCTTAATTAGCCTACTTCACTATGATTGAAGTGCATATAATATTTCAAGCAAGCTCTTTTGGTTGAGTAACCTGTGATTTGATCAGAAAGAGAGAAAGAAATGGTGATAAATAGGTAACAAATAGGAGTACACTACCCTGGAAAGAAATCATTGTCCTATGAATCAAATCTGGCATCCAACAACTGGTTAATCAACTAAACTGATTGAGGCGAATTTTTGTGACCTAGAGCAGCCTATCTTAGACTTTCCATGTGTATTCACGTGTCTCAGATTGGAGGAAGACTGCTTATTCAGATGATGGAAGTACTTATGGCTGCACTGTGGCAGTTTGTCTTTAGTTTCTTCTTTCCTCTGCAGCAACCCATCTAGGAAAGAATAAGAACATTGTCTTCTTTCCTTTTCAGATTCTCTGTTAACTTCATTTGTCTTACACATGAAAGTGCTAATAATTATTGGGAAGTGGAGCAGTAAAATCCTGTAATAGCTCGAGGGACTTCATTTTGCTGTCGCGAGGAAGGCATGATACTAGTAGTATTAAAGTATTAGGGGAAATCCTGGTCGTTTCTTTTTCTTTCTCTCTCTCTTTTCCTCTCCAGTCCACCGCAGTATATTCCACTAATCATAAAGTATTGTGTATTGAATCCTTGACTTGCACACACACAGTGGACGGGGCATCTATCCTCATTGCTTTAGTATTTTGCAGCATAGGAAACTTCAGATTCTTGCAAATGGCTACTCTTCCCCCTTTCTCGATGTAAATGTTTACCATGTCATATCTACCTTTGTTGGTTTTGAGTTCTTTCTTGGTCTTTAAAGGAGTAGAGTCCAACAAATTGTTGGTGCTGCAAATAATCAGCTAAGGCGCTCTGGCAGTGTGTTGCCATCTCCAGTGGACTGCAATAGTAGCAGTGCTGACACAGACGACATATCTACTGGCAGAAGTGCCATGATAGTAAGTAGTTTTATACGAGGTTTTGCTTGATTTCAAGATTGGTCTTAGACATGCCGTTCTTTCTCAGTGACACCTTTTTTACGTAGTTTACTTTGAGAAGTTTTGCATACAAGATAATACGGTAAAACACACAAATGGTCACTGAACGTTGCCTTAAATTTCATGTTCTTCACTGAACTTCTATTTGTTCCAAACACTGAACTTTGGATGTCAGTCTAATAGAGTTGCTTTACTGAAACATTTTAAAAAGTTCAGTACAAATTGAAGTTCCATGACCAACATGAAATTCAGGACAAAGTTCAGGGACGATTTGCAATTTTTACCCTAAGATAATGTTTGTTTTGTTGTTAGTTGCTTGAGATTGAAAAATTATTGCTAAAATACTTCTATTGTTGATTTCCAGGATGCAGCTCATGGTGCTGTAAATAGCAACAGTGACATAACATGCACAGTCCCTTTTAAGTACAATGAAGGAGTTCCAGTACCCAGCAAAATGACAGCTTTTGTAGATATTGTTGGACAGTCTAATTTTTCTTGTCCAGTAAAAGATGAAATTATCCCTGAAGATGGGAACTTGTGCTCCAAATTATCTTCTGTAACAATAAATGGAGATGTACATGCAGGTGTTCCATATTCTGTTGCTAAGACGTGCAAAGTTTCATCTAATCACCTGGGCATTGGATTGTGCTGGGAGGAACAGTTTAAAGATATTCCAGATGAACCATTTACAGAAGGTTCACTGTCGTATGATAATCAAGGATCAAGGGATTCTTCTTGTTCAAGTCAGAGGGATTGTTTTCTCCAACAACCTTATCCTGCAAGCATTTCAGAGGATTTGTGCCTTCCTACTTTGTTGCGTAAAAAGTGTCAGATTTCGAGTGATCTTAGTGCAGATCATAATGTTGTAAATAATTACGAGGATGAAGCTTCTTTACCGTTCGGATGTGTAAATTCAGTGTTAAATGATGGATATCATGAGATGAAGTTCCAAAATTTTGCCAAATCAGATAGAATTTATAGAAATTCTAGCTCATTTTCCAACGAAGAAATTGTAGAGCACTTGCGAAGAATTGATGATGATAACATGACAAATAATGAGGAAAGTTCTGCTTTAGATGCTGTGGAGAGCAGTATAATTTCAAATATTATGTCAATGGATTTTGATTCATGTGATGATTCATTGAGATTGCCTAACGGTTCATCTGAGTTGTTTATTGAAACTGATGGTCTGCGTGGTTCTTCCTGGAATTCCCTTAATGGTATTCAATCAGGGTTCTCATTTCCAGAACAGGGAAATCAAGTGGCTGGAGCTATCCTTCCTGATTTTAGGGATAAAAAGGAGCAGTACTTGTGCAAGCCTCAGTATCGAGGTAAATTGAAACCTGCTTTGAATTTTGTTTCTATGGTTGCTTGGCGTTTAGCCAAATAATATGTTCTAGTTTTCGTATCTTTCTATTGTTACTCACTTGCAAATCTATTATTTCCTTTTTTAAGTCTTGGTCAAATTGGTTTCCCCTCTTGATTGTTACATATTCCTTTTCTGGCTTTTAAGTTTTTGCTTGGATAACTTGTTTCTACTCAGCATTCATTCAACTTCTTCACCAGACGACATATAATTGTACACTGACCAACATTCCTATACTTTATGTTTTTCACTGTTGCAAGATACATCTTAATTTTTTTTAAATCTTGCTTTCGTTTTGGGTCAACTTTCTATAACACCAGCTGCTTTCTACTGTTTTTACCTGATATCTTCGGATGTGAAACTTGATCATTGGGGAAGAATCTTCCAAGCTTAGTGATCTTTTATCTCGTGCACATAATACATTCATCAATTCGAATGTGTGTGATACGTATGTATATTTTCATGTGCATGGTGGTTTTATGAAAATCTATTCTAGATTTGGTAGCCTGTTTCTTCATGTCTTGGTTTGGGACTATTATTGGATATACACATCCAAACTTTTCATTCTTTTTTATTGATAAGGAATAGAATTTTATTAATTATGTCACATAAGGAACTTCCAACAAGAGGATAAGAAGTCCTCTTTTAACATAAGGAAACAAGTTCAAATGGCAAAATATAGTATTTATCTCAATCTTCCAACCAAGAACAACTAAAGATAGAGGAAAATCTCTAAACTCTTTAGATGTAGAAACCTGTAAAGTCAAAAGCTTGGCCATCTACAGGAGGCTAGTTATTTTTTTACCTATGTAATGCACTCATTTTTCTGTCATTTCTTTCCATATTGCCAAATTTTGTAGAATTGTATCCTGACTCTCTTCTGACAGCTACTAGGCCTCAAAGTTTGGCTCCACCTGGGTTTTTAGTGCCCTCCAGAGATCCACCTCCTGGGTTCTCTTCATGTGAGAGAATAGGCTCCTTGTCCTGTGCCTCATCTGGTGTGTCTTTCTGCCACAGCCCCCCCCCCTCTCTCTCTCTCTCATTGCTAATCTATCTATTGTACTTTCTATACCTGTGATGTTTGCAGGAAGTTGTTCAGTTAATGCATCCAACACTTTGCTTCAAATGCCTTCAACGGGATTTAGCAGTGCTACATGCGATGTTGATTTCATTGATCCTGCCATATTATACAATAGTAAAGGTAAAACAACAAATGGGCTGAAAAACTTGGGCTTGGAAATGGGACTCGCTCGTACTCCACAGCTGAGTGCATATAAGGATGATGCTTTTTGGCTTCTGATGCATCAATCTGCATCTGCAAATCAACCCTCAAATATTTCTCAAATGTTTACACCCCAAACTCCATATGCCCAGCAAGAAATGAGTTATGCTGCTTGTATGGGGAATGGACTATCTACTCTAGATGATATATACGGCTTGTCTTCAAGAATAGTGGATCAACATCAAAGCCACAATCCATCCTCCTTCAGCCGACTGTCACAGCAGAAGTATGCAAATGGACACAATTTAAATACTAATGGCTACCTACAGAGTTTGGATGAGACCCGACATAGAAATGAAGTGGACGCGATAGAACTTCAGAGAAACGAGAGAATAGGAGTCAACAATTACTTTCCTGGATACGAGGATTTAAGTTTCAGTCCAGGCGATGTGTACACCAGAGTATTTGGGATGTAATTCTTGTTACTTGATGAAATGAATTATCCTTTTGACAAACTCAGTTGTCTATGTTTGAGTGGAAGATGAAAATTTTACTTTCTCAATCAATGACTTGCTACTTTCTATTTCAGATTCCCAGCATGTTTGGCTGTGCTTTAAAGTAACTTAATTTTGAATTACTTATAAGCACAGCCAAATTAATAATTCTTAGATGCCTGCATAGTTTTAATTTCTAATGAAATTCCAGGATTACCTATGCTGGCTAGTTAGATTTCATGCTACCATAGTAATGCATGAATACAGAGCTATTTTTACCCTCATCCGCCGAAATAAACGCTTTGATCCATTGGATAAATCTAAACATCTTAGATGGTTAAAAACATTGGAATTTGGTTCAAATATGTCTCGGTAATACATCCAAATCAACAAAATAATACATGTGGAAACTGAAAATAAAAATAAGTAAACGAGAGAATGCATGCAAATTAAACATCTATTAGTTGGAATTCACCCTTAAAATCGACTTGCAAGAAAGGGAGCACAATGATTATAAAACCACAAATGCATGTCTAGAAAATGTATATGAACAATGTTGGAATTTACGGAATAAATTTTATAGGTGTGAATTAGAAAAGTTTCATACTGGTGTGATAACTAGTTGTTACTCTTCAAAAGCAAATAGTGCATATCAAATAATCGTGTTGTTTCGAATTGGATATGACTATTCAAAAAGTACATTATGAAAAGTCATAACATTTTGATATAATGTAATCTAGACCATTAAATATTAAAATAATACAATGATTTACATTAATTTAAGTCAAAAGATGTAACCAGTCCCAAAAAAATATTTGAAAATCAAAAAGGGAATTTACTACACCAAATCAATTCAAGAAAAAAAATATTTACTCTATTCAAAATATTATGTTGTTTTTATTTTGCAGAAATTAAATTCTGTCCGAATTATTTTCAAAAATAAAATTCTATTCGAACGATTTTAATTTCTATTCAATTTGTGAAAAATGCTGTCAACATTTCGGTTCGCCCTAAAAATTAATATTGTGCTATATTAATTTTTTTTTTTAAAAACGTTGTATCTTGAGAGACAGGCGTTCATTTAATCTTGTTAACACTAATATAGGGATGAAATTTGTTTTAAGGAAATTTACAATTATATATCTCACTTCATTTTGTCTCCTTCTATTTTTATACATTTCAATAAGTCACATTTGATTGTATTTTCTTGCACCTATCTTGATTTTGATAAGTCTGAATTCCATGATATTTTGCAAGTAAAATGTTAGTTGTCGAATATAACTTATGCATCAATTCATCCAACAATTTTAAGACAGATTCAACTTATATGATTTTTCTAGTTTATTCGTTTTCCTTCTTTTTCGTTTATCTTCTAATTTCTTATAAGAAATGACAAGGGAATTTTTCATTTTTTTTCATGATTATATTCTGTTGAATTTTACGTGAAATTCAATTTTGCCCCATAAAATTTGCAGAAAGTAAAGGTTACTAATTTAGATTGCACGAATAAATTTATTTTAGTAATCATATTCATGTATTGCACATGTATTGTGTGATTAAAATATATGATTGTATTTTACTCATTTACATGTGATTTCTAACAAGAAAGACGTATGAAATAATGAGTTTATTATGAAATACAATTGTGTCCATTGAATTTGTATGAAAAATAGATAAGTGCATATTTGCATTATATATGAAAATTATTGAATGTCTACTTATTTTGGTTTCTCGTGTGAATCAATACCAATATTTCATTAGAAGGGCTGACATGAATAAATGGATGAACTAAAATTCAATTATTCATATTATCTGTTTATACGATTTATTTGAGACGGGTTGCTCGATTTGCAAAAAAAATAGTTTGTTCTTTCTTGTTTAAGGAGACTATAATTGAGAAATAATTGAATACGTATACAATAAATAAGGCAACTGATCTGCCAACATTTGATATGAAAGTGCATGAATTTCACTAGATATTAGCATCCCGCTCAAAGGATAAAATGGAATTGATATATATATATACACTCACTTAATTTTGATTAAATTATGTGAGATGTTATTTGTGCAAAATAGAAATAGTATTATATTATCACATTAGTAATGATTGCACAATGGAAGTGTGTTTAAGCATTATGGAATTGAGAATTGCCTCTACATAAGTGATGATGTGAAAAGAGTTGATAAATATTAAAGTTGGTTCGACCTTGGAATTGTGATCGAACAGTTCATTCTCAACATAGGACTTCACAGGGGTAGTATTGTCTATATATCACTTTTTTTTAATTACCTTATATGTCATAGAAAATTTTCTATGAAGATAGAAATATTGAAATAACTACGAGAATATTATAAAAAGATGACGGACCTTAAATCAAAAGTGATTAAAATTGACAGTCTTAAATAGAAAGTCCGTGAACATTTGTGAGAAATTGACATTTCTAGTCATTTATATGCTCACTAGAGGTTGAATAAAATTTTTTATCTGGCAGATAAGCATTAATAACGATATAATCAAATTTTTTATAGTCTGAGAGATATGATGTTGCTAACTTAAGTCCTACGCAGAATTGTGGTAATATGATTATTGTTCGAATAATACTTTCAATTAAAGTTTGGATGCACACAATGATTGGAGATTTCATGGACTGTGATCAATAGGAAAACTAGTTATGATCGATTCGATGAGAAGCACGTCAAAGTTTTAACTCCTTCCCATTTCTATGAAGTAAATTAGTGTTGCCTACCAAATATCAGTTAGGATAAGTTATTCTTTTAGTGATAACAAATTTTTTAGAATAGTACAAATAGAGTATTGGGGGATACTCTTTATAAAACATCACATACGTGAGTGCAAATTTGGCTGATTTTATGAGAATTTTGCTCAGGCAAATTTTCTAGCGTACTTGCATAACTCGAGAAGGTTCATGACTGAAATAATAAACACAGTAGAGAAACAAAGTTTGGTATGAGAGATAACGTGTTTGATCTATCATCTATGCTTACAACAATGGTCAAAAGTTTAAAACGTTGCTTTTAGTGATTTCAATAGATTCTTACAATAGTGGTCGACAGTTTAAAACGTTGTTTTTGGGTTAACTCTTTCTATTAATGTGGGAGATTGGTGGAATTTACATAATAATTTTTATGTGTTAATTGAAAAAGTTTTTAATTGGTACGATGATTAATCATGACTCTTCAAGTGCAAAGAGTTCATATCAAAGAGTCAATTTGTTTTGAATTAAGTGTAACAATTTAAATTGGTACATTATGAATAGTTATGACCTTTTGATAGGGTTAATCTATATCATTAAATTTGAATAGATGTGATCTAATGGTCCATATTAATTTATTCTAAATATACAACCATTTTGAAAATGACACTTAAAAATCTATAACTACAGACCCCTAAATCCATGTTTCTTGCGCAAATTCAACTCAAGAAAAAAGGATTTCTGAATTTACTCTCTTCAAAATATTCTGTTATTTTTATTTTATTGAAATTTATTTTCATCTGAATTATTTTCAAAATTAAAATTATGTTCGAGCAATTTTAGTTCGTGCATATTTTGTTCGGGTAGAATACTATCAATGCTTTGGTTCATTCGAAAAAATTAATATTGTGTTATATTAATTTTAGAAGAAATGTCTTGTCTTGGGAGACATTCGTTTATTTGATCTTGTTAACACTAGTATAGGTAGTGAAATCTATCTTTAGAAAATTTGTAATCGCATACCTTATTTCATTTCATCTCTTTCTATTTTTCTACATTTCAGTAAGTCAAGATTTGATCGTATTTCTTTGTATGTATCTTTATTTTGATAAGTCACTCTATAAAATATTTTGTCCATAAAATGTTAGTTTTCGAATATAGATTATGCACCAATTTATCTAACAAACGGTTTAAGTAATAAATACATAAGTACTAACACCGAGTTAATTAAAAAAAATTATCTCAATTATTTTTTTCAACCAGAACACACTAGTCAGAATTTCCTATAGACAGTTTTACGAACAGTTCTAATTGGGATAGATTAACATATTGTGTTCTACAAGATATAATATATTGCAAAATTAAATAAAGATAAACACCAGATATAACATCGTAAGCCTCTAAGGAAAACATACACGGGCCCCTATGTTATGTGTAAAATAATCTACTGACAAAGGATAAAAAAATACAATAATTTCGATTTTGTAATTTCGCAAAATTAACAAAAATAATCAAAAGCAAGTAAAGAACAAATCTCTCATTTTCTTTCTTCTTTAACTTGTTGAGGAAGTAGAATAAAACCCTCTGATCTTAACTTTATCGTTACTTCACTATTGTATTCGACCGCAACCAGTAATTGGATTAAGATTCACTAATATTAACTCACGGCAATAGCTCATCTTTGAGTATGATTATATCATTTATGCTCAAGTGTGTTATCTTCAATTACTATTGAACACGATTTTTATTTCAAGATACTTCAATGGAATATTAGTCGATCAGAACTCACTGGAGATAGTCAAAAGACTTCAAAACTTGCTGCTACGAGTTTGTCAAATATAGACAGATTTTTCTCAAAGTATTAATTTGTCCCTTAATCGTTTTCTCTACTTATGTAGAGTCCTCCAAGGCACGAACGTGTCTTACCTAAAATATAGAAATTTTGGTCGACAAAAATAATATAAAATATGTTTGATATGGTCAAAATTAAATTAAGGAAAGTTTTGATTTGTTAAAGTAATATTTCATTTTTTTAATTATTTGAGCAATAAAATCGGTCCAAGATGGTAAATATATATTTATGTGTATGTTTACATATTGCATCTCGTTTAGGGCATGAAAACCCTAAAATCCGCAATCAAGAAATTTGTTTACTTGTAGCCCCCAATCAGTCATGACTGACGGCTTACCTAAAGTCAATCCTGACTAACTGATTTACATGTTTGGACTGAAACAAATTGTATACGTTTTTTGCATATATTTTGACATTTAAAAATAATTCTAATTTAAATAAGCAAACAAATAATAAGTAAAAACATAAAATACATTTTACTTACAAAATAGATAGAAATAAATGATGAATAATTGGTTAGTACTTGTGAATTTCTCGAAATATGTAGATAAAAAAAGTAACAATAGTGTTTATAAATAGTTTATAAACGAGAGCTAAACATACAGTCATTAGTACATTCTATTACCCTTTTCAAAAACAATGGACATTCCATATTTCCAATTAGGTGATATCAAGAAAAGTAATCTTTTATTGAAAGTAGCCTCCTAGGTCACTCCGTTCGCAAGGAAGATCATTCTAGAATGGTGTCTGATGTGATACCAATTGCATTTGATAGAAATCACATTTAAAAATAACGGTATCGAATCTAATAAATTATAAACTCACAAGTATTAGCCTAGCAATGTAAAATACAATTAGAGCCGGTACACTTAATATATTACACGAGTGTTAATTTATGATAAAAAAAAAAAATCCAATTAACTCATTTGGTAGTAGTTTAATTCTCAAACCCTAGATTTATTTCCTTATCGTCTTCCCAATTTGGCTGTGGCTTTAAACAAATTACTAATTTAGTCCTTCATTATAATTACTATATGGCCTTCAACTATTTTATTTCATAAAGATAAGTCTGTTGTACAACAAACGAATTTAATCTTATTTTGCAGTCCAAATCACACCACAAAAGAGGAGAAACATGGCATCATTGAATATAAGCTATCATCATATTATCCCTTGCTCTCACGATAATAAGCATTCAACTTCAAAACCCATTAAATCCCTCTATTTTTCCAGCAATTTCTCTCCAAAATCCATATTATTCTTCCCCAGAAAGCTTAGTAGTTACTATACTGAAATGCATACAAGTGTACCATCAGTATCAGGAATTGTCTCTGGGTATTTTGATTTTGCCCTTCTCAATTTCAATCATTTTGAAGGAAAAATTACTATGAACAAATTAACTGTCGTTTTTTTTTTCTTGTTTGAATATAATATTTACTCTTTGTCTTAGAAATTGTTATTTTCTTGGTTTAAAAATGCTACATCTGTTCCCAGAAGTGTGAAAGAGGTCTTTCCACCTGCTCTTGATTCCTCTTCAGACCCACCTGCAATTTTTGATGGAACCCCCAAGTTAGTACATCATAAATTTTATTTTATGTGTTTTCGGTTAATTTCATTCCGTAAGTTTCGAGTAGGGGTGGACAAGGTCTGGTTCTGAAGAGAACTGAACCAAACTAAGAGCCCATGGAAATCTTATAAATATGGTTCCAAGTTTGGTTTGATTCCATAAATAGAGTTGCATAATGATGACGGGAGGATTCGCCTTAAATATAGACTAAAGTTCGATGAACTCTTTGAACCGAACACCGTAAAAGTTGGGTTCATTCTGGTATTTCTGTTCCAGAATCCAGGTACTAAAACGGAGAACCAGACCGGCCCGGCTGATTCTTGGTTAGTACCGGGAACCAATTAAACTTAAGCAGCCAGTTCGGTACTTTTGTCCACCCCTATTAATTATCAAGCACTCTTCTTAATAATTTTTCTTCCTTTGCCCCCAATGTTTTAGATTTACTTGTGTAAATGCTTGCAAATTCTGATGCAATTCCTTCATTTTAGGCTCTATGTATCTTACACATGCCCATATGCGCAACGTGCGTGGATTGCCCGAAATTATAAGGTTTGGAGAATTTTTCTTAATCTGGTCTATGCTTAATTTGTTTTTCATTCCACAGTCAGTTGTTTCTGATTGAAGCATTCGTTTCCCAAGAATATTTCTGCTTGAATTTTCGTTTTGGGACAGGGATTGCAAGACAAGATTAAATTGGTTCCTATTGATCTCAAGAACAGGCCTGCTTGGTACAAAGAGAAAGTTTACCCTGCCAATAAGGTACAAATCATGTAAATGAGAAGATACAATGTGTACAATTTCTGGAAAAACAGTAGTAATCTCGAGAGCTATATTTCTTTGCAGTAATTTTTGGTTTGGGATTTTTTTTTTTTTTT
>CAIGRB010042510.1:36425-56033 GCA_903798255.1 Fraxinus quadrangulata
CTTTCTATAAGTTTGTTTTCATTTGAAGTTCACAGCATAATTACACAGAAAGACTGGTCGGATTTTCCATTTCACTCTTTCCCGTGTTTGTGCAGTCTACTTTGTGAACTCTTGGAGAGACACGAGGTGAAGTTTGAACAGGTGGAAACTCCCAACTCCCAAGGGGAAGTACTGCTGTTGCTGCACTCAAATCATTTCAAGACACTTCGTTGTATATCACATGTAATCTGTATTTTTTCAATTAAAAGTACGAGGCTTGGTTTCTTCTAGTTAACTTCAACTGTTGATCAGCTGTACAAGACTGGTAGTCTAGTACATTCATTTTTTTCCGACCACCACCAATAAACATTGTCACATCACCATCACCACCACCACCACCACCACAGCATCGCCACCTTTAGCATCACCAAAGCCTCCAAACGAACCACACACAGATTAACCCAAATTGGAAGTTTAAAACTTGTAAAAAATTAGAATTCAAAGATAGAATATGCAATCAGCCGTAGACGCTTGAAGGTTAAATAATACAATGGCATATACAAGGAATGATCTAGAAAGGACAGCTGTTAGTTTGTTCCTAAAAATGTGGATCTTGTCTAGAATAATTTACAACTCTAGTGCTAACACTACACTAAAAAAATTGCAAGAATAATGCTGTTGATGTAATGCTCCAGCTAGTTCACGACTTGGTTGATTTTAGCTGATGTGGAAATGGATAAGGGAAAGGTAGTTAAGTTGGTTACTTTAGTTTAACACACTCTCCCCCAAGCTAAGAGGTGCTAGAGTAACTCCAAGCTTGTATTTCAAAAATAGAAACCTTGAATCATTCAATCATTTCATTAGCAGATCAGCAATCTGGTCTAAAGTTGGAATATATTTCACTTCTAGTTCTTTGGCAATGACTTTATCTTTGATGAAATGCACATCTAGTTCAATATGTTTTGTCCTGGCATGATATACGAGATTAGCTGCCAATGCTCCAGCACTCATATTGTCACACCAAATAGTTGGAATCTCAACCAAAGACAATTGTCGTTCTTGAAAGAGTGACTGAACCTAGGCTATTTTTGAGGTAGTTGATGCAAGTTCTCTATACTCTGATTCAGTACTTGAACGTGCTACAACATGTTGCTTCTTGAAGGACCAACTTATCAGGTTATCACCAAATTAAACACAGTAGCCGACGGTTAATGACAGGGCAGGATGCCCAATCCGCATCTGAGTATCCATTCAAAGTAAGTCTGTCACTTCTTTGAATCCAAAGTCCATGGTTTATTATCCCTTTTAGATATCTAAACACCCTCTTCGGTGCTTGCCAGTGTGATGATGTTTAAGTTTGCAAGAACTAACTCAACTTATTTACAGCAAAAGTGATATCTGGCCTCGTGTATTGGAGATATTGCAATCCTCCTACGACACTGCTGTAAACTGTAGGATTCTTTAGTGTTTCCCCTTTAGTTTTTGACATTGATTTTCCCGCAGGAATAGAAGTGATGCAAGGTTTTACATTTTGCAATTCAAACCTCTCAAGTAAATCAGCAATGTATTTGGTTTGAGTAAGATGAATACCAGATTCATGCCACAATACCTCAACTCCAAGGAAGTGGTGTAGCCTTCCCAGATCTTTCAAAGCAATTTTTTTGTTTAGATTGTCTATGAACTCCTGCAACAACCCTTTGTCATTACATGTTATCACAATGTCATCCACATAGATGAGTGCAAAAATTATTTGATTTTTATTTTTGAAATAAAAAAGTGAAGTGTTAGCCACTGATTGTTTGAATTTTCAACTCAGAAATGTAGTTTCTAGTTTCTCATTCGAGGCTCTAGGTGCATGTTTCAACCCATAGAGTGCCTTGTTCAGTTTGCATACATGATTGGGCTTCAATTCATCCACAAATTCCTCTGGTTGATTCATGAAAACAGTTTCTTCCAGCTCTCCATTAAGGAAAGCATTGTTGATGTCTACCTATCTAATTGTCAATTCCTCTGTGACTGCCAAGGTAAGAATTATTCTGAGGATTGATGGCTTAATAATAGGACTGAACGTTTCATAGAAATCAATGCCTAGAGTTTGATGAAACCCTTTTGTCACAAGTCTGGCCTTGAATCTCTGCACTGAGCCATCTGTATTCTGCTTGAGTTTGAAAACCCTTCTATTTCCAACAATGTTATATGTTGATGAAGGAGGCACAAGTTCCCAAGTTTTTGCCTTTGTCAAGGCTTTGAGCTCGTCCTCCATTGCTTTCTTCCAATCATTATTCATCATGGCTTCAGTTACACTTTGAGGTTCTAAGAGATTTTCAGTTAGCGTTCCAAGATAGAATTTTGGTTTGAACACCCCAGCCTTTGCTCTAGTTATCATAGGATGAGGATTTCCTACCCTGTGTTGATGCAGCTCTTTACCATCATTGTTATTCAGCTGCATGGGAGCTTTATTAATCTGTGACATATTTGGTTCTTGCACCTCAGCTTCTGTTTCAGCATTTTCTTCAGACTCACCAAGATCATCTCCATGTACTATATTCTCAACTGAGTCAGAAGGCAAGTGATGTTCAGCATGAGGAGCTTTAGGATTAGTAGTATCAGCAGGACCTGAATTGAGTTCTGTTTTGTTTAGTTCAGAAGGTAAATGAAAATGGGATACTGCAGTTTCTGTCACAGTTGGTTCTGAATGATTTTTGGTGGAAGTTAAGGACTCGAATGGGAATTCCATTTTATTGAGTATAACATGTCTTGAGATGTACAACCTTCTAGTAGGGCTTAGGCATTTCTAGCCTTTATGAGACTCACTGTAACCAAGTGCACTTGGTGGAATGAAAACTGAATTTATGGTTTTGGTAGGGTCTTAGACAAGGGTAGCACGCACAACCGAATATTTTTAAGGTATGATAATTGGGCTCCTTATTGTACAGAGTTTGATAGGGTGATTGTTTTTGAAGAGTGGGTGTTGGCAACCTGTTTATAAGGTATGTAGCAGTTTGAAAGGCTTCCCACCAGTATTTCAAAGGTAATTTGGCTTGGGCTAAGAGTGTTTAGCCTGTTTCTGTAACGTGTCTATGTTTCTTTCTATCCTACCATTTTGAGCTGAAGTGTATGGACATGGATGCCTAAACTCAACTCCTTCTTAGCTTAAGAACTTTGAGAAAATCCTATACTCACCACCCCAATTTGCCTGCAGAGTTTTTATCCTACATCCTAATTTGTTTTCAACTAGTTTTTTGAATTGAATAAATACATTTAAGGCTTCAGATTTTTGTTTCAAGGGACAGATTCAAGTAAACTTGCTATAATCATCAAGAAAAGAAATATAGTACTTGAAACCAGAGGTGGATAGAATGGGGGCTTGTCCCCATATATCAGTGAAAACTAGTTCTAACAGGACTTTAGCTTGTGATGAAGATAAAGGAAAGGGTAATATGTGAGCCTTGCCCAATTGACAAGCATTGCAAAATGGTCTGATATCATTCTCTTTAATTTTGATGTTACAGGATTTGAGCACTTGGTTCATTACTTGGCTAGAGGGATGACCAAGCCTCTTGTACCATACATCACTTGTTGAAATAAAAGACTCGTGACTAGGAATAACGGAAGAAAGGTTGCATGAGGATTCATTTTTGAGGACCGACTCTTGAGTGAAATTCTTGGTAATTTGGTAAGGAAGATCCAACTGATATAACCCCTCATTAAGCTTCCCTTGCATTATCACCTCCTTCGTTGACTTGTCCTTGACAAAACAACAATTAGAATAAAACTTCATGTAAACATCATTATCTGAAGTTAGCTTAGAAACACTGATAAGGTTCTTCTTAATTTCAGGCACATGAAGAAGTTTGTTCAGAACTAGAGTTTTATCATTTAAGGCTGGAAAGTATGAAGTGCCAAAATGAGAGATATTCAACTTACTCCCATCTCCTACCATGACTTTCTCCTTACCAGCATATTCATTGACTGAAGTGAGGTTTCCTTTGTCTGAGGTGATGTGATTGCTTGCTTCAGTATTTGCACACCATGCTGGATCGTTTACAATGCTGGAACCTGCAATAAGGGCTGCAGGTGAAGTGTTATAGATGGTCCTATGGTTTAGAGGAGCACTAGTATATCTATCATCACATCTGTAGTTGAATATGTTAGCTTTGTGACCAATTTTCCCACAAACTTGACAGATTGGTGTATCATTGCCACTATATAGACTGTCTCCTCTGTTTCTTCCCCTTCTCCTTCCTCTATAGTTGTTGAAATTAGTAGATCTGCCACCAAAACTTGGTATGTAGGATCTGGTACCATGATAGCTAGAACCAGACCTTTAGGAGAAGTTAGCCGATGTCTGATTTATGTTGATTTCAGCTATGTCACTTTTCAGAGAGTTCAGATGTTCCAACATACTTTCATACGTCATGAGCGTAGATTGGAGCTCACCCCAGGATATATAATCTCTGCTATTAATTTGAACCACAATAGGGTTATAATCCTCATCTAGTCCAGCCAAAACTTGAGTAACTAGGTCTATATGAGCCACAATTTTTCAACAATTTCAAGGCTGTCAGCAAGTTGCTTCACTGTTTAAGTACTGATCAATGTTCATGGTTCTCTTCCTTGATTTCTGCAATTCACCAGTGAGGAAGATAATTCTGGACTTGTTATGTACCCCATAACTCTCGTCAGTTGCTGTCCATAACTCCTTTGAGTTAGTTGCACCCATGGCCCTTATTGCAATGTCATGGGTAATTGAAGAATAGAGCCAACCCATAAGCAACTGGTTTGTTGACATCCATTGGCCAAACTCAGGATTCTTCACCATTTCAATGTTGGTACCAGCTTCACTTGTAACTTGGCTGCCAAAAAATTATTGGGGACAGACCTTTGTCCCTATGATATAACCTTCAATGTTATGTCCTCATAAAATAGGTAGATCATATTCTTCCATAGTAAGAAGTTGTTTTTGTCCAGCTTGACTGAAACAACATGAGTAAGGTTAACTCCAAAAGGTGTGATGCTGTCGTTGCTTATCAGAGGAGTAGCAATGCTACTGGAAACTGAGGTTGGTGCAGGAATAGGAGCAGCATTCTGGGGTGTATTGATGTTGTTGTCGTTTGCCATATTTGCTCTGATACCAATTTAGAATTCAAAGAAGATAGAATATGCAATCAGTCGTATATATTTCTTAGTTCGCTTGAAGGTTAAATAATACAATGGCATATACAAGGAATGATCTAGAAAGGACAGTTGTTAGTTTGTTCCTAAAAATATGGATCTTGTCTAGAATAATTTACAACCACTCTAGTGCTAATACTACACACACACAAAAAAAATCGCAAGAATAATGCGCTGATGTAATGCTCCAACTAGTTCATGACTTAGCTGATTTCAGCTGATGTGGAAATAAGCGCTAACACTACACTAAAAAATGCAAGAATAATGATGCTGATGTAATGCTCCAGCTAGTTCATGACTTGGCTGATTTCAGCTGATGTGGAAATGGATAAAGGATAGGTAGTTAAGTTGGTTACTTCAGTTAACATAAAATAAGCTAAAAACAAAATGTAAATGCATGAAATCAGAAATTTGAATTATAACTAAACACATTTATATGGCTCGTTTGTAAAATCTATATATTTAAAGAAAAATGAATCAGAGTCGATCTAATATTTCTTTAACATCCACCAAACGAGATCAATGAGTACCAAAAGGAAAAATCGTAAAAAAAACACTGTAGAGTCCCTATATAAAATATCAACGCAGAAATTTTCTAACTATTTATTTTCTCATAAACAAAAGTTTATGTTAAAGAGTTAAGATACTAAATTTTAGGGAGCCTGAAATCTTATTTTTTTGGTGATAATGAGGTCGAAGATACGCTCGAATTTCAGGAAGGTGTCTCATGGGATCGGGTAGGGTGATTTTTGGGGAAAACGTGAAAAGCGAAAGTGGAATGGAAGGAGAAATTGAATGGAAGAAATCTACTCTTCTTGGGATGGGAGGGTAGGGTGGCATGGGGTATTTTTGGGGAAAAAAACGTGAAAATAAGAAAGTGGAATGGAGGGGAAAATTGATTGAAAGAAATATGCTTTTTAGGGTGGGGTGGTATGGTGGCCGTGGGGTGGGTAATGAATAAACCTGATTTCTGAAAACAAATTTTTAATACCTGATTTATGAAATGAAAACTTTAAAAGAATGGTTTAATGTAATTTTACCTTGTTTTTCATTTTGATACCCCATGTTATTTGAAGCCCTAGGCCATTGCCTAATTGCCTTTGGCCTAGGGCCGTCCTTGGCATCGACATGACTCAACCACCTTCCGATGACAAATCTGGATGGGTGGGTAATGAATAAACATGATTTCTGAAAACAAATTCTTAACATCTGTTTGAACCATATTAAAATTCACATTCTCATTCTTCTACTCATTTTCAACCACACATTTTTCAATAAAATAATATTTTCCATCACATCAATAACTTTTCCTTCTTTTTCAACTACACATTCTCCATCAATTTATTATTTCAAAATATATTCTTTTAAAATAATGTAACTCAAACACACCTTTAATACCTGATTTTTGAAATGAAAACTTTAAGAGAATGGTTTAAGGTAATTTCACCTTGTTTTTCATTTTGAGGCCCCATGTGATTTGAAATCCTAGGCCATTGCCTAATTGGCTTTGGCCTAAAGGTGGCCTTGGCATCGACATGACTCAATCACCTTCTGAGGACAAATCTAGCTTCCTGTGATGAAGCCTTTGAAATTATATGCACAAAGAATGGGAACAAGAATTATAGTTTGTTCTCTCCGATTTCATTAAAATCGAAAGAAAAGTGGGAAAAGTTCTAAGAGACCGATTATGATAGAACCTCCAACAATTGGAGGGTTACCTTCAACGGCTCTGCATGACGATGTGTTCAGAATTTAATTAATCATTCATAGCGAAAAATAAAAATAATTTCAAATCTTACCAAAGATTTGCTTTGTGTTTGAAAGAAACCATGATAGAAAATATACATTTGTTGAGTTCTGCAAACTCGTTTGCTTGTCTTGAACACGAACAATCACAATATGCAATCAACAGTATCCAATTGTCCAGTCTCTAATGAAAATTCACACAAGGAACAAAAATGAGAGAATTTTGGTTTATCTTTTCTTGTTGCAAGAATATGAATTGTGTTATGTTCTATTTTTATAAAACTCTAATAGCTTATTAATATAAATCCAAGTAAATTTGACCAATCTTTTAAACTTAATCCAGTCCAATATTTAATTAATCCAATTAATTAATTCGAGTTTATTAATAAACAACCCAATTAATTAATTGTTCAAACTTGTTAATTAATTAATTGGTGAATCTCACTCTTCTAATTCTCTTTTTGTGTGTGATCTATTATATTCCCGATCACGATGTCAACGACGTGAATTATTATTTTGACCTAATCAAAATCGATAAATTAAAAGACCCCCTTTTATTTTATCATCAATTCACATCCGTCGTCCGAAATTGACATCTAACAATTTGTTAAGGCAATACATATGACAGAAATGTCACGTGGTATGACAAAAACAAACTTGTTTGTTTATCGTAAAATTATAATCCTTTCGTCTAGATAATCCTATTAATTACGAGATATGGATTTATGTCAATATCAATTATCAATCATATTTTTCATTTTACTATTAAATCAATGTAAGTCGAAAACTTTTTTTCGACTTATTAGTACACCTAAGGTTTTCGACTCACCTTGGCCAAGTTGATTTCGTTAGCATGTTAACCGAATGAAATGTTGATCATAATCTCTTACTATCTAAGAGTGACGAATCCTCTATTGATCATTCATAACCTTCATATTATTTTTGACATCTGAACGATATCGTATTAACGACCATTGACAGAGCAATATCTGACATTGCCAAAGTATGAATGTCTTCATATAAAGTACTATGATGACCTCAATTCAAAAAACTAATTCCACTATCGAAAATTAGAGATTAACCACTGACACTCAAATAGTTATTCATGTGGAATCTCCCCAACGGATCTTCAATATTTTGTTCTATAACAAAACATTCATGTGTTAATTTAAGTGTCTTCACGAGTAAGAAATGTCACATTTGATGGTCTATTTGTAATAACGATATCTGTATCTCGTCATTACTTACGACCACTGATGATTTAAAATTCAGTCATATATAATTTGTATCTCACAATCACAACTCCTTGTGATTAACAAATTATCAAAATTTGAATGTACAGATTTCATTAATTAATTTATTAGAATATTAAATTAAATAATAGATCAGTCATAAATGATATGCATCAATTATATATTAAAAATATTTATATCCAAGTTGATTGGACCTAAGGTATAACACTTATAAACTCCTACTTGCACTAGATTCAATCACTTATGTATATTATACCATAAGAATCTACACGAAGATCATGTTTATACGACAACTCTTTATCAGTGGATCTGCAATATTATCAATTGTTAGAATTCATTATTTCTTTACGTCATTTTATTGTATTATCTTTCCAATAGGATGATACCGCCTTAATATATGTTTGGATCATTGATGAGACATTAGTTCATTCACTTGCACGATGGCTCTATTGCTATCACAATGCAAAAGCATGTAATCAACAATGTTATGAACTACTTCAAGTTCATTGATAAACTTCCTGATCCAAACCACAACTTTTGTTACTTCTAAAGTATTGATGTATAATGCTTTTACTATTGAATCAACGAGCGTTTCTTGTTTGGAACATTTTCAATACACCGCTTAAGAGTAAACAAATATCATGATTGAGATCTGCTATCATTCTACACTAATTAGAAGTTAGCATCAGTGTATTCATAAACTCTTAGTTCATTATCTTCATATAAAATCTTTCAAGATTTTATCTATGTAATTATGAATAGTTAAGCTATTTTCTAGATCTATCTCTATAGATCAAGTTGCTTCTTTCATATTTTTCATGGAGATATTATTTGACAAACACAATTTCAACTATTGAAACATAGGGATGTCATTTCCTATTAATATGTTATCTACATATAATCTCAAGAATACAACAACGCTTCCACTATCTTTTTGTAAACATACATATCTTCATTTTTAGTAAAATCAAACATTTTGACTTTATCATCGAATTGAAAATTTCAACTCTAAAAGACTTGCTTCAATCCGTTTATGAATTGATCAAACTTGCATATCTTGTAAGCATATTTAAATTTAAAACTTTTGAGTTGTGTCATGTTCATTTCCTCTTGCAAGTTCCTGTTAAAGAATGTAGTTTTAACATCTATTTGTCATAACTTGTAGTCATGGTATGCAGTTATTGCAAGCAAAATCCAAATGGACTTTAGTGTGGTTATAGGTTAAAATGTTTCATCAAAGCCAACTCATTGTCTTTGTTTATAACATTTTGCTATTAGCCTTGTTTTATATGTATGAATGTTTCCATCTATGTCGAACTTTTTCATGTAAACTCATTTACAACCTATGAGTTCTATCCCGTCAGGCTGGTCAATCAAGGTCTAAACTTTGTTCACAAACATCGAATTCATCTCAGATTCCTTGGCTTCTTTCCATCTTTTTGAGTCAACACTAACTTGTTTTCTGTGTATTTAGTAGGTTCATCATTCTCGATTAGTAATACTTAATTAGTAATCATGGAATTGTACCTTCTAAGAGGTCGAATGGTCCTACAAAATTTACACGGAGCTGACATGTTTTCAAGAATCTTTACTTCTTGATCAAGAGTATGTCCCTCAACAAGTGTGGGATTAGAATTAGGTTTATCTACTTGGTTAAATATATTGTGGACTCTTGAACTCCTTCAAGTTACTTTCAGTGTCCTCTCCTAAAATAAATTATTTCTCTAAGAAGACGATATGTCCTTAGACAAAGACTTTCTTTTCAATGGGATTATAGAATCGATATCCAAATATCTCTTTTGGATATCCCACAAATATGTATGTATCACATATAGACTCAAATTTATCCGATTCAGTGCACTTCACACAAGCGTCACAGCCCCAAAATTTCATATGAGATAAGTTGGGCCTTCTGTCATTCCATAACTCATATGAAGTTTTATTAACCGATTTAGATGGGACACAATTTAGTGTGTAGCACGCTACAATTAGTGCATGACCCCAAAACGATTTTAAGAGGTTTGCATGGCTCGTTATTAATCGCACTATATTTAATAGTATACGATTCCTCCTTTCAGATACATCGTTGTGCTGCAATATATGCTGGGAAGTTCAATGCGAGAGAATCTCATTCTCTTTTAGATAATCTAAGATTCACCCTTTAAATATTCTCCACCTCGATCTGATTTTAGTGTGATAATATCTTTACCTATTTGTTTCTTTACTTCTAGCTCGAATCTCTTGAACTTTTCAAGTGTTTCATGTTTGAATTTATCAAGTATATATAATCATTTTTAAAATAGTCATTAGTAAATGCGATAAAATAAGAGAAATCTCATCTAGTATTAAATGAGATGAGTCCATATACATCACATGTATTAGGCCAGAAATTTTTCAGCTCATTTTCATTTTCCAATAAAAGGGAATTTGGTCATCTTGCCCAACGACATAATTCGCATTTTCATTTATGTGACCAATTTTGCAATGCCAAATATAGGTGTTAGTTAGATTATTACTTTTTTGCCTTTCAATTTCTATACTCATTATAAAATAATCAATATTTAGAATATAAATGTCATTTTATAATTTACTATAACCATTAAGATTTATCAAAATAAAAAGGATCAACAATTGTCTTTAACATTAAAATAATTCATGTCCAAACATGAAATTCAAATAATGTTCTTGGTAATGGTGAGGACAGAATAATATTTCTTTAATTCTAATTAAAATTTAGCCTAAAGACAATGGCAAGTAGTATGCTCCTACATGCAATGCAACGACATTTGTTCATTTTCAACGTGCATGTCTACTTCTCCATTTTGTAGTAGTCTACTTTTATTTAGTTTATGTATATTTATACAAATACAATATCCATGTCTAGTATCTAATACCCAAAAAACTAATGAAATAGACATAAGCATTACAATCTCCTTTCCAATGACCTTTCATTCGATAATGATATCAATGGTCATTAGACTTGATAATGTCCTTATTTGCTTTGAATGTCTTAGCCATCTTAGATGTTTTTCCAAAGCCTCCTTTAGACTTCCTCTTAATGTCTTAAACATGTTGGACTACAAACTTTTATGTTGGACTCAACAGTTTTAAACATGTTCAGCAAATTAGTGAGTGTGCACTCGAGTTTATTCATATTTAATTCATAATAAAATGTGAATAACTCTCTGACAAAGATTATAGACCAAGTCAATACTTAGTTCATGATCCATGACTGAACCCAATTTAGGCAACTTCTCAATGCCAATTATCTTCAATAAATGAGCACTGACTGAAGATCCTTCTATCATTTTGCACCGGTTACTTGGAAGTCTCATATCCTCCCACAAGTTATTATTCATCATTCAACTCTTTAAGATGGAAAAATTATTGTGTTAGTATTTATACCCCCATGTTGCTTTTATAATTAAGGTAACATAGATGCAAGCATCACACATGTTACAGTACTATCGTCACCACTGTGTTTATTATAGCAACCACATTTTCTTTAGTCGAGTTATCAACATGTGTATCTGGAAATGACTACTCAATGACATAATCGAATTTCTCATACTTGAAAACAATTCTCAAATTGCAGTGCTAAACAAGAAATTTTGACTTAGTTGTTGGCACCCAATATGTCTCTCAAATAATTATGGTTACTCGTGATTCAACAAATATAAATGACAAAAAGTAAAAGAATAATATATAAAATGTATCGATTAATTTAATATGGTCTTTTATTAAATTAATTATGCTCCCACTGTTTAACTCAAATTTATGATCATCTCGCATAAATTTATGGAATCCATTTGTTATATAAGACCTTGAGTATACTCAACAAATTTTAATAAAATATTTGGTTAGATATTATTATTAATTGTATCTCCATACAACTCCCAAATTATTAAATTGACAACTCTTTGTATTCACACATCTTATGTATTAGCTTGACACGCCTCTAAAATGTACCTCCTTGAATGTGCTCAACAAAAGACAAATTTTAATTAAGTCAACCTCATCATTCAGAAATATCTAATATTTCACATACCAGCTTTGAGTATACTCAACAAGTTGAAGTCGATTTTGGTTTCTTATTATAATGATGGAAAGCGAATATAAGTCTAACTTAATATTTTAGCAAGGAATATATCATGAAAGGTATTATCATAATAATTATATATTTTTTATTATAAATCTAACATATATATAATAGTGTGGACGATTATGAACTTTTATTATCTAGTCTTCCCAAGTCATAAAAAAAACTAGTTGATCATTTCGTAAGGTGATATGATCCAGGAGTCGAGCCCGACGAGGACAAGCCCGGGAAGAGACCCGTTGATTATCGAAGGAGGTCCGATGACACGTTCTAGGCCAAAGCAGGTGAAAGAGGCGATGAGATTACTTGTTCAAGCAACGGTAGACAACGTCATGATCTACACGGAAAAAGAGACAAGTTTCATGTTGGGTCGAGGTCGGAAATAACGTTGGCAATGGCTCGACTCGGCCCACGCCCGCACGAGCTCGGCTTGTGATCGCACGAGCCGAGCTTCGTTGGTTTTTGGGCGAGCTCGGCTCGTGCCCGAGCTCGCCCAAAACGAGCCGCTCGGCTCGCCGGCTCGTCCAATTTAATTTTTTTTTTTTTACAAAACCTAACCTAAAATTGAAAAAATATATATACATTAATACATACACCTTTTCTAATGTTTTTTGAAATATATATTTTTCAAAACATTTGTAATTTTTAAAAATTTATACTATATTAAATATTTAAATGGTTAAACATTTGTGTGTATATATATACACACAAATTTTGTAAACAATTTTTTAAGTATACATTTTCCAAAATATTTTTATTTTATTTTTTTAAAAAAAGATAAAAGATAAACCCTTCACCTTTATCCGGATTTGGAACCGGCTACTTTTATTTCGAGTAGGCGGAGTTAAAAATTGTACACGAACAACTTGTTACGTGTACAATTTTTTTAAAAAACTTATAAATATATGAAAATAAAATTTCGTGATGAATACTGTGAAATTAAATATCACTTGCTTGATTACATGTAATTTCAGCATATTTATCTTGAATTTGATAATTAGCGTCTTCCCAGTTCTTTACGCACATTAATGCTTCCAAACTATCTTTTTTTAGTGGACTCCTAACATCAGAAAGAACTCTCTTTCCTGCATTAAAAGCAGACTCCGAAGTTACAGTGTTAACCGGAGGTGTTAATAGATCTTTTGCAATTGCAGAAATAATTGGCCATCGACTTTCGTTATTTCACCAGAATTCAATGATCTCTTCTGAACTTTTCCTAACTGATTTGTTACTAGGCAAAGTATGACTAAAGTAATCAATTAATTCAGATGGTAACGTATTTTGACTAGTACTCAAAGTTTGAGTACATACAGCGTAAGACAAACTACTACTACTAGAAGAACCACATGCATATGCAGTTGAATCATATCTATAAGAGTTCATGCTTTCGAATAAATTTAAAAGTTAGCGTCGTCATCTGTTATATTAGTAGGAGGAGGAGTTGTAGGTATACGAGTAATATGTGCACCAATTCGTGAAGCATATAATTCATACATTTCACGTAACGTTTGTTCCAAATTCCTATAAGTAATAGGTATATTAAAAGTTAAAACATTTGAAATTTGATCAATTACAAATTTAGTACCCGATAAATTATATCGGGGATCCATGACGCACATTAAAGGAAATAATATAGGTAATTCTTCCAAATATTTTCTAAATTTTAATTTCATGAAATATATAACATCATGAAAATCAGGGTCATTATGAAATCTCTTAAAAACCCTAACAGTTATATAAAGACGTTCAAAAATTATACAACTAGTGGGATAATAAATACCAGACAATATATTTGTAGACTCTTAAAAACTTGCCAAAAAATTTTAAATTTTAAAAACTAAATTCAAATCGGATTCATTCAAGATAGTATTGTCTTCGTCTCTAACATGCCTACTGTTATAAAACTCAGTAATAAACGTTTCAAAACCTTCACATTATTTTAATAATAAGTATGTTGAGTTCCATCTATGGCCTACGTCAATAATAAATACTTTTGTATTCGTATTCCCACATTACTCACAAAATTCATCAAATGCTTATTTTCTACTAGGTGTAATAGTGATGATATATATAAGTGCATTCCTAATTCGGTTAATTTCATCCTTAACATATTTTAAACCGTCTTGTACTATTAAATTAAAAATATGGCACACACATTGAATATGAAATAAATAACCACCAAAATCAGGTTGAAGTACTCTATGCAATTTATCGATAACAACCTTATTTATAGTAGTGTTGTCGAACGTAAAAGAACGAATTTTACTAACGCATTTATATTCTTTAATTATTAACATAATATCATTAAATATAGTTTGAGCATTGTGCGGGTACTCAACAATTTTAAAAGTAATAATTTTTTTATGCATGACCCAAAATAGATCTATATAGTGTGCAGTTACAGATATATAACCTCTCATATTAATCTATTCCCACATATCTGAAGTTAAAGATATCACACCCCCATATTTTTCTAAATCTGCAATTAATAGTTTCTTTGAATTAAGAAAATATTCAATTGTATCAGACCGAAGCGTATTTCGACTTACCCCAACGTACCTCGATTGCAAATATTGTCGAACGTAGTTTAAAAAATGTTGGTTGTCTGCTATTGCTATTGACACTCCATCGCAGCAATGAACTTCACCATTCCTGTTCGAGTTTCGTCCTCCGAATACATCCACGTAGAAAGTGGCGTAGTAGTAGCACCGGCGCCTGGAGTACCAAACTGTAATTGCATTTGACCAGCTAGAAGAAATCCATGTTTGGCCACACATGTTTTGTAGTGACGGTTGAGGTGGATTATTCCAATGCCTTTTTGCCATGCTAGTCGTTGTTGGCAGTATTTACATACTGCTTTGGTTTCTTGAAGTCCATCGACCACAGGACCAGTGTGAACTAATTTGAAATTGTCCCAATATTTTACCTGCTTCTTCCCCTTTCTCTTCCCTCTTACATCGGGAATATTTAATTTAAGTTCTTCATCTTGTTCCAAATCAATTGGAACACTAAGATCAACATCATTCAAATCAATTGGATGACTACCTTCACAAACGTCGAAATCTTCAATGTTTTCTGGAATTGGTAATTCATTGAGACCGACGAATTCATTCCCAATTTGATTTTGGGCAGGTATTTTGTCTTCCATACCGAACAAGTTTTCAACAAATGATCGTGCATCGATTCGCTAATAATAGAAATTGAATGTTGAAAATTTGAAGCAGAATGTAGAAAATATAAATGTAGAATTGAGAAGTGAATGAAAATGATAATAGAATGAATTGTAAAAGTAAAATCAATATAATAATTAAAAAAATATAGAAGATGAAGATGATAATAGAATGAAATGAATGAATGATAATTATGATATTGTTGAATGTTGATAATTTGTAAATTGTAGAGAGTAGAGTAGAGAATGAGAGTAGTATTGGTGGAAAAAAATGTTTGATGGGGGTGGGTATTTATAGAGAAAAAAATGAAAAAAAAATTTAAAATTTAAAATAATTTAGTGACTGTTTTAAGTGACTAAACGGTCACTGAATTAAATTTTTTTTAATAAAACTCGGCGAGCCCACGAGTCGAGCGGCTCGTGTGCTCGTCGAGCTGCTCGTCGAGCCGGCTTGTCTAGCGAGCCGTCCGCTCGGCCCGTGCCCGGGCTCTTTTTTTACGAGCTCGAGTGGCTCGTGAGCTGCTACAGTACGCGTCGAACGGTCGAGCCAACGAGTCGCTCGACTCTATTGCCACCACTAGTCAGAATCCAATTGGATCAACATGTTAAAGGTAAGCGAAGATGGAGCCCAATAGGACTACCATGCGACCGCAATGAACAATTCTCAAGCAGTCGCACAGTAGCCAATAAGGAGCAAAAATGGGGATTTGTGTTGAACCATGCGACCGCATGGATTAATACCATGTGATCGCATGGAAGAGCCATCCGGATGTCCGGACCGATTTATTTCATTTTTCCGAAAATTTCCTTATTTCACTAGAATTCTATCTTTTATGATATTTTGTAATCTTTAAACAATTATTTCCGATTTTAATTAGGTTTTAGGTTTTTAGTATAAATACTTGGTCATTATTCAACGGACATTTTGACAAATTTATTATTGAGATATATTCGAGAGGCTAATGTGCTTTTCAAACCTTGTTCTTCTTAGAACATTCTGAATTTATCAAAAGGATTCTTGTAGCGTTCAACACTGGGTGCGGATCACGTGTTGTGTAATTAAGAGGTCATTCAAACTCCATTTTTGTTTGGTTACTTGGTTCATTAATTCTTGGTTCAAACTCAAAATCAGGATTATTCTTTGGGCTTTCTTGGAATCTTCAATCTTATTGTGGGTTGCGTAGTGTTTGTTGCTATGTTGTTCTCATCATAAGGGGTATTCCATTGACTCATACAATACTCCATTTGTATGGCCTCATCCTCTTCTCGTTTCTTTAGTTAGTCTAGTTGCAACATATATCATATACTAGTTGGCACTTAGGCCTAAATAATTGGACACGAAGGCCTATAAAATTACAATAGAATCGCAGGTTCAAAATAAATAAGAACTCGCAGGCTCATAAAACAAAAAGAATAAAATTAACCATTAAATACATTCACATAGTCGTGTCCATAATCATCCACTAATAAAATATTTATCATATAAGTGCTTTCGTATATATATGTTTCAAGTTTCTATCACTTAAGGTCGTCTAAACTAATTTAGACAAATGGATCGGAACAATTAAATAATTAATTAGCGTGTATATTTAATTAAAAACAAATTTTAATTTACCAAACTAAAGTCCAACTCTAATTGCACAATTATATGGCGGAACTATTAAAATAAAATTCTAATTAAATACTAATTAAAGTCCAACACTAATTTCAAAATTTAAAACGGTTGAATTTTATTGAAATCAAATTTTAATTTAATACCAAAATTAGAGTCAAACTCTAATTCTAAGATAATATGGTAAACTTATTTAAAATCAAATTTTAATTAAATAACAAATTAGAGTCAAACTCTAATTCCAAAAAAATAAATTAGGATGAGACAATATAATTATAATTAAATTATATTTAAATGTCAAATTAGAGTCCAACTCTAATTTTAAGAATATATTATGGTAGATAATTTAATTAAAATCAAATTTTAATTAAATACAAAGTTAGAGTCCAACTTTACTTGTAATTGAATTAACATTTTAATTTAGGATAAAACTCCTAAATAAAATAAAACTTAATTTCGGGTCAAAGTTTAATATTTAAGTTAAAATTTAATTTTAACGAAAATATAAAAAGTCTTCAATTTTAAATAAAATTTTAATTCGGGTCAACTTGAAAGTATATGTCAAACATATTTAAAATCAATTTTGAAACCTTTTTCAAAATTTGTATTCTAACACATATTTATATGTAGACCCTTCCCATTTGTACAACTGTAGAATAGGTCCTTGTTTTAAAAAAAATTGCACACTGGCCCGTTGTCATAATTGCATGTGGGGGCCTGCAATTTTTAAATTGCATCAGAGGCACCCGCCTCCATCCTCTCAGCCGATTCGAAACCATAGAAAATTTTTCCCTTTTATTCTTGTTGACGCTGTATCCTCTAATCATGGTAGGGGCTCGCAACGACCTCTTGCTACCTAGTTGCAGCGCTTCGCATTGTGCACTCACCGCAACGGCGTTCGTCGTTGCAACTTGCAGCGATAACGAGAGCCACTGCAGAAACGTCAACATGCATCACTAAAAATCCAGCGACGACTGTCGCCTTTGCTTATAGGCATGGCAACGCTGCCGGCCCATCCCTCTGGCGGCGCACACAACTGCTAGCTGCTATACGTATCTCCTTGCCGGAGACAACTACCGCTGCAACACCGTTGATCCACCGCATTCAATCCCACTTTTTTAAACCAAAAAATTATTTTCTTTTAGAAATAGATTTTTGAAGATGAAAAATAATTTTCTAAAGGGAAATTTTCATAAATGTTACTAAATTTGAAAATCCAAAAAAAAATTGTCATTTTCACTTTATGTTTGCAAAAATGTCACTTTTTGTGCGAAATGTCCAAATTACCCTTAATAACACATTTTTAGGAGTATTTAATGTTTGATGTGAATGTAATTAATGTTATGATGTGATGATTTAATTTAAATATTCTAAAAATTGTTTATATGTATATTATATTGAGTAATATGAATTTTGTAAAAAAAAAAATTGAAATATTAATATAACCACACATCTTCTTCCTATTAACAAACCTTAACTTCTTCTCAATCTTCTTCATTCTTTGATCAAAAAAACATTATTATTGAATTTATCATCCATTTTGAGAGGTTAGCCATTACAAATTGTTTATAATTTTATTTTATAGATTACTATTTTTTAGATATTAAATACAATATGGTGAAATATAAAGGGAGAAATTTTTGAAACTATTATTCATTGATTTGTTTGGTTTTTGAAATATTTTTGAATGATAAAAATACTAATATCCTGTACAAAAATGAAGGATTACTTATTTAATGAAACATTGAGTTATTTATTAATGGGAATATGTTTTCATGTTGTAATTGAGAATTGATTATCACCATTTCAATAATTTCTTCAAATGTACCAAATACATGTTTTCAAGTNATGGTCGAGTCCATAATCATCCACTAATAAAACATTCATCATATAAGTGATTTCCTATATAATATCTAATATTATATGCAAACATGTTTCAAGTTTCTAGCAATTAAAGTCGTCTAAACTAATTTAGACAAATGGATCGGAACAATTAAATAATTAATTAGCGTGTATATTTAATTAAAAACAAATTTTAATTTACCAAACTAAAGTCCAACTCTAATTGCACAATTATATGGCGGAACTATTAAAATAAAATTCTAATTAAATACTAATTAAAGTCCAACACTAATTTCAAAATTTAAAACGGTTGAATTTTATTGAAATCAAATTTTAATTTAATACCAAAATTAGAGTCAAACTCTAATTCTAAGATAATATGGTAAACTTATTTAAAATCAAATTTTAATTAAATAACAAATTAGAGTCAAACTCTAATTCCAAAAAAATAAATTAGGATGAGACAATATAATTATAATTAAATTATATTTAAATGTCAAATTAGAGTCCAACTCTAATTTTAAGAATATATTATGGTAGATAATTTAATTAAAATCAAATTTTAATTAAATACAAAGTTAGAGTCCAACTTTACTTGTAATTGAATTAACATTTTAATTTAGGATAAAACTCCTATCTAAAATAAAGACAATTTAGGGTCATAATAAAATATTAAAGTTAAAATCCTATTTTAACGAAAATAAAAAAAGTCGTCAATTCTAAATATAATTTT
>CAIGRB010042510.1:56979-67094 GCA_903798255.1 Fraxinus quadrangulata
TATAACCACACATCTTCTTCCTATTAACAAACCTTAACTTCTTCTCAATCTTCTTCATTCTTTGATCAAAAAAACATTATTATTGAATTTATCATCCATTTTGAGAGGTTAGCCATTACAAATTGTTTATAATTTTATTTTATAGATTACTATTTTTTAGATATTAAATACAATATGGTGAAATATAAAGGGAGAAATTTTTGAAACTATTATTCATTGATTTGTTTGGTTTTTGAAATATTTTTGAATGATAAAAATACTAATATCCTGTACAAAAATGAAGGATTACTTATTTAATGAAACATTGAGTTATTTATTAATGGGAATATGTTTTCATGTTGTAATTGAGAATTGATTATCACCATTTCAATAATTTCTTCAAATGTACCAAATACATGTTTTCAAGTTTCCCGGCAGTTCCTATAGTTCATCTGTCGAATAGTTCTGTTGAAACAATCGGTTTAGACATGTGAACTGTCGAACCCGACATTTTTAAACTGTCGGAATAGACAAGTTAACTGCCCAATTTGACACTTGAAAACTATTGACACATCATTGATTTTACATTTTGCTACTCCATGGATTTAACATTCGAAAGTTCCATAGTCATATTATTAAATGTAGAAATATTTATTGTGCGAAATTCTTACCGTTGCAATCCCAACATTTCAAATATGAGTAATCATTTGAAATTCATCGTGTTGGATGTGGGACAGTTTGTTCATGTGGATAACGAATAGAAGTTGAGATGGGATAAAATCACTTCCATTTTAGTGCCGACAAGTATTACCTTAACCGGACTCGTGCTACGATTAATGGACAAACTTGGTATTCTTGATCCCCGCACTCAAATTGAATTGAAGTTCAAAGTCGTGAACGTAAATATACTTCCAGCCAAAATACGTGAAGATGAAGACTTAAATTGGTATATATCAGTTCATAATGAAACTGTCATCTATGTTACTGTTTTGAAAATCGAGCTCCCAAGTGTTGGCATGGGGAGGGATACAAGTTGTCCAAATCGTTCATTTGCCGTAGCGGTTGTTCCGAACAAATTACAAGTACTCCTATTTTTCCACCCATTGTGCGTCATCCTCTAGGTAGACCACCCACACGACGTAAGCGATCCAGATATGAGTTTACCACACTACTCAAAAAATGCACTTGTTGCGGTAGAGTTGGTCATAACCAGACAACATGTTCGCACCCCACTGTAACACAACCGATGTAAACAAACATCATCTCCAAAAGTCACAATTGAAGTAGTATGTTAAATTTTCCCCAATGGCATCGTACAATATGAAGTTATGTTATCGTTTTGAATTTTATTATCGTTTATAGATGTTATTGATCGTTATGTTCGCATATTATCGTTTTGAACTTGCATTATTATTTCCAACTTACATTATCATTCGAAATCCATTATCATTTGCAGACAGTAGTAGACATATTTCCATTCACAACTAAAATACGGATTCATTGACATAATACTGCATGACATTCAGACAGTTCATCTGTCGTTCCTGACAAATTGTTTCTGTCGTTCACGACAGTTGGCACAAACTACAAACAGTAACTACACATTCGAAGCATAAGGGACATGTTGTTGCTGACTCTTTGGTAAAAATTGTTACCAAAATCATCCCTGATAAAACTAAATACAAAATAACTTGGCACTTATTCATTTGTACAAAGCCATATGCAACTACCTCCCATCTCATTCGTTGTCGACGTTTGAACTTTCTCCCCCACTGTCTTCATCAGAATCATCAGAGCTTATGATAATTATCTCAGGAGGTGCAATGTTCGCCAACCACTCATCATCATCAGATTCATCTTTATACCGAACCATGTACTGAAATCCCTCATCGAACACACTCTTCGGTGCCTGCGATGTTTCACTTGCAACTTCGTCTAGGTTGGGAAAATGAATAGGGAAAATGGATCTCCTAACATTCGAAGGGTTGACATTCTCATCATCCGAAGAAATTATTATGGGACATAAGGGGACGAACTGGGTATTGGCGAAGGATCATTCAGGTTGAATGGTTCGTTGCTTCCCGTGGACGAAGCCATTCGTAGCATGCAAATGCGATGGGTGAAACTGTTTTTGTATTTGAGTATTCTATAGAGTGACAAAGCTTACGAAGGTTTCAAGTATAACTAACTTATTTAGTGATGACATGCTATTTATAATGAACTTTTTTGAAGGTAGCAACTATGGTGAGTTGCTACACAACCACCAAATCATATCCCAAACTTAATTTGACAAACCATTAGTGTGATTGTTTAAGGTCTAATTGTACCGTTATGACTTAAACTTTGTACATAATTTATGAAAATTGTAAATCTTAATGAGTGCGCACTATTTTCTCTTCAAAAATCCTGCATGTAGTTGTTGGCAATCAATTCTCATTATGACATTTGTATCCTAAGAGGTAGTATTGTCCTATGGGATTTTTACATACTTCAACAAATTGATGCACCAATATGCAAGGAACTATGACTCGCAAAAATCATGCATCAACTGAAGTGTTCGATGAGGATTAGTGAACATGTTTATTCACTGCATGTCTTCCCATTCCAACCACAAAATACTATCCCCAACTTTAGACAACATGGATAACATGAGCAACATTTTGCAATACACATAAAAATGTTTAAGTCACAGTTGAAGGATCCATGGGCCCTAAATCTACATTCAACATCATTATAACAATTTTTCTGCTATCTTACATAATTTTCAAGTTTAGAGTACGTGAAATTTAAGCAACTAATGGGAAGATTATACATGAATGTTTTCCAACAATGTTTATCCGTGTGAAGACCCATTTGGAGATCTACAACTTTATTGAATTATTAATTTTAATACAAATTATTTCACAAACTTTCAAAAATTGTAGTCGTACTAATATCACTCATATATAGAAATAATTATATAAAACAAGTTTGTATATATATAATATTAAAAGTGNTCACATTCGCATACTCTTGTAGTCCAAACCTTGTCAGCTGCCCTTGTACATAAACCACAGTTCCTTTGTCTTATCTATACAAATGGATCTGAACACTAGTTGTTGGATTAATTGGGCCGAAAATTGTATCTCTACCCAAGGTACGAGTTTCCAAAATCTTCTCGTTGTCGAGCATCAAAATTCTCCAATACAGTTTTCATTTACTTGAAATTACTCCTTTCATATATATGGGCACGCAGTGCGCATTTTTGAGATAAATGGATTTCAAAATTCATCTGCAAGAACAAAATACAACAGCAAAGAAAATAAGATCAGATCATAATAATTCGTACAAGTTAATGTGAAACACACAAGTAAGAAAGCAAAAAAAAATACGTGTAATGTTCGGATGAACTAAAGTTGGACATGTGGACAGATGACTGCCATACTAATCTATTGAGAAGCCGCCATATGTCGAGAAATACTGCATTTAACTGTCGAGAACGACAGTCCATAACGACGATGACTCAACTCATATGTCGATATTTAGTCATCTGTCGAGAAAAACAGAGATGAACTATTGGGAACGACAGTCCATAAAGACGATGGGTCACATAACTAAGCTGTCGAGAATTCATAATTATCCAGACTTTTATTTTAACAAATTAAGTAGTTCACTTCAAATATTTTAAGATAGAGGACAATACAATAAAATATGTCATGTACATAAGTTGTGGAAATCAACAAACCCACGTGCATATATACAGTAGGCAACCTGCTTTAGCTTTACAACAAGTTGAGGTCTCTCGGTGAATGCACGATAGAAATCGCGAAGGCAACCCATCTCATAGAATTGCAATCACATGCCGAAACCAATATCCCTTTATAGAGATGTTAAATGTTTTATTAGAAAGAGGAGTAGCTGTTACTTTTGCAAAATCGAAAAGATACCTCCTCTTCTTTAACACGTCACTTTTACCTATTCGCAGCTCATCATCATTAAAAACTAGTTAGAAAACCAGTGAAAAGTTAAAGGATCTTGGGAAAGGGAAAATATTAAAAAAAATGTGAAAGCAAAGTGATTAGATAGACCGGACTAAAGAAAGAAATGTTGATGGTGAGAATATGAAATGAATAAAATTTGAATTGACTATAGGCATTCAATAGGAATCCGGCTATATAGCCGAAATGATTTCCACAAAGAACATTAACAATGTGCTTATTTTCGAGGAAGCAGAAGTCCAAAGTGGGCCATCTCATATCTAAGCAATATAAATCCAAAAATGGTTATATCTAAGTTCACAAATCATGTATTTAGATATACTCCTATAAAAGCAACAGAGAAATGAGGCAATTGAAATCACCCGTGAGAAAATCTCATTATAATTGTTCAAGCACAATGTCTGGTCGGCCACTATTCCTAACATACTATCCATTCACTAACTAGAATTTTTCGTCTTCTTCAAATTATTTTGCTATCTCATATCTTGTTTCCCAGGATGTTGGCATCTACAGACTTTATATGGGTTTGAGTTAACTATATGATGTGGAAATGAAATTACAAAAACAAATTCATGCAACAGTTATTCACATTAAATATCAAGCAAGGCCCAAACACGGGAATGGCAGCAATCAAGTTGCACGATACTACAAGAACTAATAATATGCATCTATGTAGTGTTCAAAAGATACATAAGCGCAAAGAGAATACAAACATTTTTACTAGAATTACAAGCATGGTTAAAGAGATCAAGCTTAGTAATATCCCAAAGTTCACAACTCATTTATCATGTCAACTATTTGTAGATCTGAATTATGATTATAAATATCCTCTTCTTCCATATCTGATCATAAATTGATTATTATTGCAACATGGACTGCATCATCATTTTCATTGGCCCAATTAGTCTAGGAGACTAAAATAACTCCTTGTTGGACCTTTGCCCTCAACTTACCTCCCAAATGCTACTTATCCCAACCATTTACAAAATCCTAAAGTGACTGTCTCTTTATTTGCTAGTGTAAAAGTAAAAAAGATCAATCCCAACTCCCTCAGAGACAATGGTAACAAACTCAAAATATGTGGGAACATAAAAATTTGGCTTCATATTTTGAGCGAGTGATGGCAAGATTATGTCCAGTCAAATGCTAGGGAAAAACGGAAAATAGCATAGTAAAAACATGTCCATAGAAAATAAATTGATATGTTATAATGTGAGGACACAATAATAACATGCAGAATGATATAAATAACATTTTCAAGGCAGTAGCACCAACCTTTTTCAACTCGTCCAGCACTAATTCTTCAAAAGCCTGATATCCAGCACCAACAACATTACTCAGTTTCGAGACATCAAATTCTATATTAGCCTCTACATCAAAGTTAACTGGTGATGAAGCTGGTTGAAAAGGTGAAACTAGAAGAGGATTTGAGAGATCCCCCAAGACATTCATAGTAGCAGCATCCTGTCAAAGAAAACGCTCAATTCAGAGACTAGTTAATAAACTACAAAATTAATTGCAAATGGCAACAACAACTGTGATTTTCCAACGGGTTCTTCTTCTATTTCAATAAAATCGAATCTGCCAAGTACAAATAGCAACAAGGGCTGTGAGTTCAGGGTTTCTCCGTCGACGGTGGTAGTCCACGACAAATTCGGTGAGGGGAGGAAGTTGGGATTTTCTTCTTTTTCTGGCGAAATGAATGGGAGCGTCTCATGAGTTCAGTCCTAATAAAGCTATGGGTATAGGAAATATTTGACAAGAAATGTACAGGAATTTAAAAAAGCTAAGCTGACATTTAAAAAAAGCTAAAGAAGTGAAATTCTCCACATCCCAAACACTTCTGATATTCACCTAGTACACAAATTTCTTCAAAGTATTTATCAATAGTGGGTTCATTTCTAGCAGAAACGAGAATGACAATATGTAATCAGAAATCAGAAAAGCGGAAAACCAAAGCAAAGAATCATCCCTTGGCAACCATGTTTTGCCCAGCCTTGCTTTCCAACGCAAATTCGAGCCAGCCCGTCAAAGGGTCTTTGCAACTCTTCTTCTTCCTTGTTAGGCATACAATGAAGGGATAACAGAGGAAGAAAACCCCATGAAGGGAAAAATATGATTTTTTAGTAAAATTTTAAAAATAAAAATGCCATAAACCCACAAAAAGAACATAAATTTAACCTTGAATGTGCTCTCCTCTGTCAACTTCTTCTTCAAGATTTTCGTGAGAGAATGTTCATATAAGTTGCATAAAATGAAATTAGAAGGGTTTTGCTTTTAAGCCATTGACATTTGGACATGAGTAGGCTCTAAAATGGTATTCAAAAATNTTAATGTAGGAGCTCTAATACCAACTTAGATTTAGAGAGAGATGTCAAAGAGATGCAAGAAGCTAGGGTGTAGGGAGGGGGGGGGGGGGGGGAGAGGGGGTTTAATGAATGAATTTACAATCACACTTATAGCACATTAACATTACAACTCTTACTCAACACTATCAGTAATATCGAGTATAATTTTCAATTAAACATAAATTTACGATTAATACTTTGACTATGTTTCTCTGCAACCAAACTCCGTTAAGCAAGTTACAGTCTAAAGTTTATATTGCATCTTATAACATTCTAAAAAATATTTTGATAAGAGAGTGGCGCAACATTAAAAATTATGCAACCAAAGCTTGCCATATCATATATAAATTAAAAAAGAAAAGTTCATATGTGAAAAAAAGTTAGAATCTTTTTATTCAGTAAGAAGAAATATTTTTTGTTATTTGCTAAAGAAGAATGTAATTCGGGTTGTCCCTTTTCTTCATATTCAATTAAGCAAACACATTGCACTCTTAGTGTTGAAGTTAATTAGATAATTCAAAGTGTCGTTCATTTATTGGTCGCTCTAATTTTATTGTCAATTCTTATTTTGGTTTCGTAAGAGAAAACTGTATGCATTAATTTTGTCGAAAAATGCAGTAAGTAATTTATAGAATTTTTTCTCGATAAATATATTAATACATTTGTTCTCTACAATAATTATTTAATCTTGCAATATTAATGCTTAACAATTGGTAAATTAACTATGCCAGCGCATTCATGCAAAACAAATACAAAGAAGAAAGTTAATTGATTAAGAAAATAAATGAAACCTGGAAATTAAGCATGTCCCATAAATATCTGGATAGAATTGAAAGATGAAAAAGAGATTTTTTATTAAATGTGGATAAACTAATAATCAATATATAATCCAACAATCATTATGATTTATAAATATTCTCAATAACAATTCCAACAACAATTACACATCTCTCTCTCTCTCTTTCTCTCTCTCTCTCTCTCTCTCACATTTAATGCTAAAAGTGTGACATCAAATTTAGGGTTGCCTGGTATAATAAGCACTTGTTGGCTGCTGGTGCTGATGCTGTTTTTTCACATATTTTCTTGCCCAAACATGCTTCCCATTTATGGTGTACTTTGCTTTGCTTCCACCAGCTATGCTGTTAATTATCGAACTGGACCGGACCACGAGCCGTGCAAATAGTGGTTGCTCTCCAGCAGCCAATTCTTGCATGAAAATGTCTTCAATGAAATCTCCAAATCTCCTGCACAAATTTGATAATTAGGATAAAGGGCTAAAATAAAATGATTTTGTGAGTTTGTATGTGTGTGGGTTTTACCTTGTGAAAAAGTCTCTGACTTCATCTTCTGATATAGGGTAACCCTTGGAAAATGTCAAGAAAATTGTTCGATCATCAGGTGGGATTTCTTGTTCTTGATTTTCCCCTGAAAAAGTAAGGTTTCGGTTCAACATTCCGCCAAGTTCATTGCTTAAAATTTTGTGCTGTAACACAAAATCATAGGTGTGCAAGGGCAACTCTCCTGCCTCGTGAATAGGGAATCCAATAGGAGGCAGACGGCGGTTGTGGCCGGGAACTGTCGGCACAATAGGGACTCCAAATGGTACATCCATGAAAGGATTGTAGAAAATAGGCATCATAGGATTTTCTAGTACACCCTCATTTCTGTTTTCTACTGCCCTGCTTGATTCTCCAACTTCATGAATACTTCCACCGCCAAACAGCATTCTCCCACCACGATGGCTACGTCCACCACCAACACCAGCGGCAGGTTCAGCCTCTTGTGGTGCATGCACAGTTGCATTTCGTTGCATAGCACGCTGAACAATGTCCGTAAAAGCACGGCCACATACGGAAATCATCATCTGTGTAACACAGCGTAACACTCCAATCCTGTTTTCATGAAAATACCGGAGGCTAATCCTGCTACTCACGATATCAGGAAGCAAACTAATCTGTTCGTGCCCGTCTAGAAATGGATACCTGTCGTTTTTAACACATTTCAGACACAAAACTGTTTCATCAGCCAATTCATTCAACAACACAAGAGGCAAAGACAACATTCTATCAACCAATTTTTTGTCATTTCCCTCTTTTTCGAGACACATCCAAAAGGCCATAACTTGCATAGACTCAACAGGGTCTCTACCGAGATCAATGACCAACCCGGAATACAGTCTCCGGTCGCCGGAGTGAAAGATGTTGAATTGTTCTTCAGTGACTGGAGGGCAGGTTTCTAGGGGGAAAAGAGAGGGGCCATTTGACTCCATTTTTTAATAATTTTGTACTGGCCGGTGAAGAAATGGTTCAGTGTATGTATATGCATATGTATATATAGGCAGAATGGTGGCGCTTGAGAAGTGACTTTGCGCACTGTACTGGTGCCATTCAACAGAAACGGTGAGGGGAAATGGCGTTTGATTCTGTATTTAATTATAGGAAATTCTCACCCAGTCCCTAAATATTATGAATAACAGCACGTGGGCTTCCATTTCAATTTTTTATGGCATTTATGTCCCTAAACTGTCCTTTTTGGTGCATGAAAGGACAAATGGACGGAAATCGTTCAACTTTTCTCAAATAGTCACTTGAAACTATGGAGATTTAAGGTATGGATAGCCAACAAAAAAATAATAGAATAAATGTATAGGGACTTAAAGGCAACAAAAAATAAATGGGGATCCAAGTGAGACAAGTGAAAATGTTTGGAGACTGGGGGTAAGAAATTTCCTTTAATAATTTACTGATAAGTAGTTTTTTTTTGTAGGAATGAAATATTTGTTGAAGCATTTAATGAATATATTAATGTAATTACTTAGATAAGAATAAGAGATAATATTCACGAAAACATTTTGGTAGAACTATCATATATGCCCACCTAGTAGAATCATCCACTCAATTCATGACATGTAGTCATTTTTTGTCATAATTAAATTTCTCTTTAATTTTTCCAAACCACCCACTAAAATAAAACATGCTTATCTTAAATTTTATTTTTACTTTGTTTCTTTTTCTTACTTTTTATTAAAGTCCCTAATTGATGGTCGTCAAATTGAAAAAAAAATATTTTGAATAGCTATTTTGTGAATAATATGTAGTTAAAAAGTAGAGAAATTTTTTGAGTTTCTGTGCAAAATATTTTATTTTGTGAATGTGTAGTTAAAAATGAGTATGTTGAAAAAACAAATTGAACCATATTTTCTAAAAATTCAATATTCAAAATAATGATTTCCAAAAAAAATTAAAATGGCCACCAAACAAAGGTAATTTAGAGCTTGTTTGTCTCTCATTATTGAAGAAGAATGAAATTTTGAATAACATTTTTTGGAGAATATGTGATTAAAATTTAAAGTAATTTTATTAGTTTGTGTATAGAATATTTTATTGGGTGAATGTGTGGTGGAGAATCTTACCATAGCAAACAAAGTTTTAGATTAATGATAGACAAACATGGGTTTAAAGACCATCAATCAGGGGCTAAATTTAATTTTTAATCTTTATCTCTTTCTTATTTTTTATACTAGAGTTATAGCTACTCAAATGAAATTATCTAGTTAAACCAAAATTTTAAAACTTAATTTCATACTTATTTATTTAACGTAAACGTGCAAGGAAAATTAGTTTATACCTATTTATTTCAATTTTTAAAAAATAATATTTTAAAGAAAAATTAGATTGAAACAGTGTACTTAAACCACTAAATACGATGAAAAAAAAGGAACTATTATTCTATATATACATAATAGTTTATATACACATGATTTGGTAAGATATAATTGGCTCAGAATCTCTTCAACCAAAAAAAAAAAAAA
>CAIGRB010042523.1:3620-37145 GCA_903798255.1 Fraxinus quadrangulata
GGTACATACCGGACGGTCAACTAGCCGTTTGTGTCAGAAAATCAGAACTGTTGAATTTTTTACCGTTTGTTGTAAAACCACCATATCGGACGTCCGGTACGAACGTTTTACGCCGAAACGTCCTTATTTTAATTTTTAACAAATGTAAGTACTTGATGGACGTTTTGAAAATATTTTTCAAGGTAAGTGACGTTTTTCAAATATGAGTTTTGAGATTTTTACCTTTTGAAAAATAATCTTTATGCAAATATTTTTGTATCGTGATTTTTCGATCGTAAAATCAAAATTTGAGGTCGTCTCGATTCATTGCCAAGTATTAATTTTACCTCTACATATGATTGTACAATGTCTAATCGTCTTGACTTTGTCGTTCTTTTGACTTGTATCTTGATTTGCGTATTTTGCAAATTTTTAAATTTCAATTAATCGTCGCATGCAAATAGCTATCGTCTTGAATGATTTGACTTGAATGCTTAACTTTCACTTTGTTCTTTATTTCAAGTCCGATTTATAATGTATTGCTTTTGCCAATACTTGATTGATTTCAACGTTGAACTATAATCACTCAAAATTAATTGTTAGAAATAATATTGACTTATTTGTTATAATCAAAATATTATGATTATAATCAACCATATGTCAACATAAAGGGGCGTGAATAGGTGGAGAGAGTGAGAAGATAGAAGATGGAGAGTGAGAGTGAAATGATTTTTAGGGTTTGAAATTGAATTGAGTTTAGATATTTAATATTTAGTTATTATATTAATAACTAATATGCGAACAAATAAACTTCATAGCTGATTTATACATTGTAATCTTTAAGCACTTGTTGTCATGTAATTTCCACTTATGAAGGCGTGGATAAATATTGGGCCAAAACCAATTACTGGGCTGGCGTTGCCTCTATATACTATTTTGTACCAAGTCAAGCTGAATAATTCCAAGCTGAAAAAGAAAAGGAAAGAATTTTCAATTACGCTCTTTGTACAAAATTAATGTACAGAAAGCATTAAAGATACACAGGTGACAACACTGCATTGGTTACCACAAAATTATTTTTTGTTCAAGACTCAATGAATGCTTGTTACCTGTGCACTTGCAATGCTATTTGTACATTTCTCATGTATATGTAGCTCTTATTTGATTCTCATATTTTTTAAAATACATTTATTTTTATTTTCTTTTCAATCACATATTTTTCAATAAAATAATATTCATCAAAAAATCCGCTCTTAGTAAAGTCCAAGAATTTTAGCTTTTTTATGCCAAATGATTGGCCATCTTTTCACGTCACAAACTCAATAATTGCAATATTTTCAGAAAATTGCAGCTTAAATCCTCATTCTTTAAGAAACATAGCACTTAATTCCCAGTTAGTTTGACAAAGTTACCTAAAATATGGACATGTGCAGGTCATGTGATAGCCAGACAATCGGATGGTTTCCATCCAAATCGAGACTTTTGTGCCTAATTGTGAAACGTTGAGAATATATATGCACCTCTAAAAAATTGAATAGGTTGTAATTCTTAAAGAATGAGGACTCGACATGCAATTTTCCAATCTTTTGGTATATTATAAGTGCCCTTGGAATTGATCCCTCAAAATACATTTTTCTCTTTCTTCTTTACAATCACATATTTTTCAATAAAATAATATTATACGTAAATTTAATTTTTAAATTTTTTTTTATCACGTATTATCTATCAATCTAGCATTTGAAAATAAGTTCTACACCAAAAAAATAGGCTCGTGATAAAGTCCAAGAATTTTAGTTTTTTATTCCAATTGAGTGGCCATCTTTTCACGTCACAAACTCAATAATTGCAATATTTTCAGAAAATTGCAGCTTAAATCCTCATTCTTTAAGAAACATAGCACTTAATTCCCAATTAGTTTGACAAATTTACCCATTATGGACGCATGTAGGTCATGTGATAGCTAGACAATCTTTAGGGACGGTTTCCATCCAAATCGAGACTTATGTGCCTAATTGTGAAACGTTGAGAATATATATGCAGTTATGCACCTCCGAAAAATTGAATAGGTTGTAATTCTTAAAGAATGAGGACTTCATATGCAACTTTCCAATCTTTTGGTATATTATAAGTGCTGTTGGAATTGATCCTCAATGGACATATCAAGTGAATGTTGAAAAAACTCTCTTACTTTATAACACGGTTGAAGGTCCTCATTGTCCCTTTAGTTTAGGTCACGTCTTATGGGTACTTATCTCAATGTTCTTGTATTTGATTTTCGTTTTATTTGTCTTTACCCTTGACCTGATTTATTGAAGACTTATAAAAAAAAAAAAAAAAACAATGATATCGAAAGAACGATGTGTTATGACGACACATTTGCATTTTACTCCGTCCTTATTTCTTGATTTTAGTGTGAGTTATTTTTATAACAACCTAATTGATCGTAACAAGAAGTCTGCATTTTATGTCGTCCTTATTTTTTTTAATTGTATTGTAAGCTACTTTAGCCTCCCATTGACAACTACTATTTCAAAACTCTTTAATTCTTATACTTATTTTCAATCACGCATTTACATAATAAAATATTTTAATCATACATTCTCCAAAAAATTACTATTCAAAACTTTATTTTCTTAAAATAATGGTCTCAAACATGGGCTTAATTAACCCTTGCTGGGAGAAATTTTAATCAAAATAAAAATAAAAGATTGGATCATTGCTGGCTTGTTGGAGCCTTTCTGTTTTTTTACTTGCTTCTCACACTGAGACCCACTTACTATCCAGCCAACGGTAAAAAAATGACTTCTCACACTAAAAAAATTATTGCCAGACAAGGTCTTAACTACATTATAGACATAGCGTCTCTCTCTCTCTCTCTCTCTCTCTCTCTCTCAATTTCTCTTTCAAAAAGTTTAAATCATAGCATTAATAATTTAGTCCCTGTTTGTTTCTCATTTTTCATTTATAAAAATAAAAAATATGACCGTTATCCATCACATCAAGTTATCAATTTTGAATGTCTATCTCTTGTGTGTAGCCCAATAACGACTATATTTTTCATTCTCATTTTATAATAATGTGCACCAAACGAAGCCTTAAACTGCCAAAATATTGCACTACAAGCATACATGTGTCTTTCTTAAGAGCAACAACAAGACTAGGAGCCAACTTGGTCCCTGTTTGATACACATTAATTTATTTTATATTTTGTTATATAATCATTTTTAACCATACATTCACATAATAAAATATTTTACATGTATACCAAAAAAATTTCTCTACTTTTTAAATGCACGTTCTTCTAAAAATCACTATTCAAAATTCTTTTCTTCTACAATAATGGTTGTTAAACATGCTCTTATCGAGCTTATAAGAACATTTTAAAAAGACTTTTTAGATGGAAAAAAATGCTCTTTATTTTAAAGAATTAATTCTAAACCTCTGTTTGGTGCACATTTTGGAGCAAGAATGCATTTTTACTGTTGATGTGATGTAAAATATTATTTTTTTGAAGAATATGTGGTTGAAAATGAGTAAAGAATAAGGATGAGAAAATTAATATAGCTCAAACATGGACTAAAAAACAAATTCCAATAGAATCTCCTTTTTAACTTTTAAAATAGAGAGCGTGTCTCGCTCTCAAAATTTAGAGAGTCAAACTCATTTTCTATTTTTGATGTACAATGATTACATCTGATAAGTCACATATTTCAATAGTGTACTTCTTGAACTATTCAAATCACATTTAAATTGATAGGTCAATTGACTTATAAAAAATTATGTTAAATAAAATATAAAAAGAAATCAATAAATGTTTTTTGAGAAAAGTAAAATGAAGAGCTAAAATATAGAGCATACTGGATTGTACAAAAATTTCGATTCTCTAAATTCAAAAATGTTCTCTATAATACATAGAATGTTCTTTATAAATAAAGAATTTTTTGGAAATGCTCTAAGAACATATCTAGTAGACTCTTTAAACAGAAGATTCTCTTTATTTTAAAAAATTAACCTTTAAAATTATGTTTAAAGTGACTCTTTAAATTAATAATTAAGGCTTGTTTGGTATTGCTTAAAAGTTATTAAAATTGAAAATATAGTCATTATTGGGTCTCACTCGTCTAATAAAAGTCAACAATAATAACTAATTTTTCAATTTTAATCCGATTTTAATCTCTACTAAACACACCCTTAATTTAGAGAGTGGGTTCGACTCTCAAAACTTGGAAAACCAAACCCACTTTCTATAATTAAATAAATTCAAAGTATTTCAATTTCAATGAAAGAATATTATATAATAATTTGGAGGGAATTAGTGAAAATAAAATATATGGAAAAATAATAAAAAGGCTTTTTAAATTGTAAAATATGCTCTTTAAAATAGAAAGTCATTTGAAGATGCTCTAAGCTAGTTGTCAGAATTTCGAACAATACAATTTGTGGGTAACTTATAAATTAACACCTTTTTTGCCAAGCATTCTGTAATTGTGGTGGCCTGGAAAAATATTTGTGGTTAGAAGTGGAATCATATCATAGCTCTGGGACGAAAAGGTGCAACGCAACCCAAAGATAAAAATTAAAAAAAATTAAAAAAATTACACACGCAGTCTCTGAAATTTACTCCTTAAAGCATTTGGGACCTGATTCATTATTTTTTTACTTTGAGATTCTCAATCTTTCAATTTACTATAGACGTGTTCTCTTAGGAATGCCAACATTACCTGACCCCATATGAACCATGTCCTGACTATATATATATTTGCAATTTAAATCGTATTTAAATAATAAAGAAATAAAATTTAAATAAATAAATAAATAGAAAAGTAAATAAATATTCGTTTAATCAATGTCCTCACACTCTCCCAAAATCCCCCACAAGATGGGGACATAAAGCTACCGTCTCGATCCCATTCACCTCATTGCCACCGTACGTGGTTTGGTAAGAACATACTGCTTTTTAGCATTTGTTTTACTGTTTTATTTTTTTCCCAATCTCTTTTTATAACAGTTTTTAGAGAAATACATGGATGGGATTACAACTACCTAAACTCTAAACTAAAGCGATCACGTGCATGGACAAGACTGCTTAATGGAATCTTGGGATGATTTTCGTCTAAAAGGACCCATCTTCACTAAATTAAAAGTTTGGGATCTGAAAATAAGAAATTGAATGGAGCCTCAAGTGATCTAGAGATAAATTTTAGGGATTGTAGCTGCAATGTTTGCTTTAAATTATATCAAGTCCCAGTCAGAGCACCAATTATTATTATTTTTTTTAAAAGTGATTATTTTGGAAAATACGAGATTGAAAAGTAGGAAAATATTCTTTGATCTCAATTGAAAAAAGCAAATATCGTTTAAGAAAAAATCTAGTTATGCTTCTATGTTACTTTTGTATTGTTTTTGACCTTTTTTAATATTTGATCTTTTATAATCTTCTTCAATACCTCTTCGTCAGTATGAAAGGATGGATCCAAGATATCCTTGGCTCGTGGTTACATTTTATTGAAATAATACGTGATTAAAAATAAATTTAAAAAAATTTGAATTTTAAAGAATCTATATCAAACATGAGTAAAGTGTGCAGTTTTATGAGACACAGGCACACGTGCTTGACTCGTGACTCTTCAACGCGACCAAACGAAACGCGTCCCACAATCCACACGTACCTGTCGACCTAACTGGAAAACATTTGTTTTACTCGAAAAATTATTATTCTAATCGAATAACAACACATATCACTCATCTTCCTAGAAAATACAACGAACATCTGAATCCCGTCCACACCCCACTAAAATCTTGATTCCATCCCCTCTATTAAAGGAGTGGACAGCCTCAGCCATTTAAACAACAGCTTATCCCTTTGCGATTATCAACAGAAATTTGAGTTATTTTACGCAATAATTTTGAGATACACCCCTCAGCCAGATTTATGTTTATCATAACGGTTTAAACAGAACAGAGCTTCAATAAAACAGGGAATTTCTCCTCTCTTTTTTTCTTTGTATTCTTGGAAGACAATTATTTCATTTACCATGCATATCAAGAAATTGGTTTCTTTGCCATCTCGTACGGGAAGACATTTGCAGCGCTATAATCAGGGCTGTCGCCTTGTTGTTGGGTATGAAATCTTCAATTTTTTTAACCTTCTCCCTCTTTTCTGAGTTTTAAAGACTTTTTTTTTGGCGGAAAATAGCCCTAATTTTCTATTTTATTTGCAAACTCTGCAGATGTATTCCATACAGAATCAGGAAAACTAACAAATCATCCCCATATGAATTAGAAGTTCTTATGATCAGTTCTCAAAAGAGTTCAAGAATGATGTTCCCTAAGGTATTTTTGTTATTCACATCCTTTTATTTAGGAATATCGAATGGAAATAATACTAATTAATTAATGGCTTAATTATGTTGTTGACATTATTAATTTTGCTGTGGAATTATTAGGGTGGTTGGGAAATTGACGAGGATATAGAATTAGCAGCTTCACGTGAAACCCTGGAAGAAGCTGGTGTAATCGGCTCGCTCGGGGTCAGTATCTCTTCTTCTCGTTGAATCATATGTGCTTATTCTTGGTCATGATTTTGTGTCGTTTTCTAATTCTGTTGGGTTCCCTTTGTTTTTTGCAGGATAAATTAGGTGAATGGATTTTTAAAAGCAAAAGACAAGACAAGTTTCATGAGGGATCCATGTTTTCCCTGTTAGTCACCGAGGAATTAGATGTTTGGCCAGAGAAAAATGTCCGTCAACGGAAATGGGTATGTCCAAATATCGAACTTTCTGTTCAGAAGTTATCTTGACAGAAATGTTTAATGCAATATTGTTATCGAATGAGCTCTGATATCATATTGAATTTAACTCCACAGATGACGGTTAATGAAGCTAGAGAAGTGTGTGCACATTCCTGGATGAAGGAAGCTTTGAATGCATTTGTTTGTCAATTCTTGCCTCTTGAGGACAAGTCTGTGGCATCCTGCAGAACTGAAGAACTAAGAGCGAGCATCGGAGGTCATATTGTGGAAGAGGAAGTCGATTGTTACTTAGTTGATGGCTGGGCTAGCCATCTAGTCTCGTGTTCCACTCGAGGAATGAGAATGGATAAGAGGCTCGTGGAATTACCGTAGTTGATGGCCGGGATTACCATCTATGCCTGTGGTCCAGTTTCGTGGATTGCAAACTGTCGAGCTACCGCAACAGGAATGACTAGAAAATGTTAGTGAAGAAAATAGAGAAAGAAAAGGGAGGGGGGAGTGGAGAAGATGTACAGTGTAATCTCAACTTGATTCTTTTATTCTTTGAATGAATAGAATGTGTTCTTTCCTGTTGGTTTCAGTGTTGATTCAATGCTTGATTCTTATTTGTGGAATAAATTACTACTAAAGGAACTTTCAAAATGCACACCAATACTGAACAATTAGAAAGCGATCGTGTTCAACTGATGTAAATTGTCTTAACCTTTTAAACTATGATTTTTCTTGTGAAACACCCCTGCATGCGTGGAATGCGAACCTTGTTGATAATAGTGTGCAATCTACCAATGAGGACCCAAGAACTCCTGTTCGTCGATATGGTGCCTATAATAGAGTTGATAATATGGAAAGAAGAAGTGATTGGCTCGTAGGCAAGTGACTTTCAGTAAGCAAGATATTACACAATTAATGAATTGGCTGCCATATCTCTCATTCAGATGATGGCTGAGCAAACCGATCCACCTGTTGTTTTAAATATTCGTTGGTCTCAGGCAACAAACGTTGATGAGTAATTTTTTTACTAGTTCTGGTACTGACTACCAAATTCCAAATTGTTATGCTGGTAAATTTATAGTGAGAAACTATGCTACAGCGTTGAAAAGAGTTGACAATTCGATTTGGATAGCAATTGACTCTGTATTGTTTCTGAAGTGAAACCCTCTATATCTTCCAATTTCAAAATGAAGTTCAAAATTGTGGTGCAGCAGCATAATCTCCTCGTGCATCTGCCTGTACTGAAAGAACAACATACTCTCAGACAAAGTTAACACGAGACCACATGCCCTCCAGCTGCTGCAACCATTATAATAAGAATGTAATTATGATTATTTTGCCATTTTTCACATGTGGTAGGAACTTAAAGATATTATTAATGAAGATTAAGATGGTCTAACAAGGTGTTACGGACCGCAGCTTCACTTAATCCCCGTGACCCCATCGCAGCCGCAGTTTGCCCCAACTTCGACCGCACATTGTAAATATTAGTCTATTTCGAGTTGTAATTTCCTTTCCGTTGTAATATTTATTTCCATTGTAAAATAGCTAGAAAATAGGAAAAGTTTAGTATAATTTCTCGACTTTTTATGTCTACTCATGACACTTAGGTTGTTTTTCCTAATCTATTATAGGGGGCATTGGTCTTTCAAACAATCTTTTAAGCTTTCTAGTGTTCGCCCCCCTGCACTAGCCAATTGTATTTTCCTGCTTTCGTCAATTGTAATTTATTGCTTTTAGTAATCAATGAATGAGTTTCTTTCAATTGTGTTTCAAGCTTTCCATTATTTGTAATCAAAAATCTCTTTCTTCCCGAAAAAAGGCGGAAGGTAGTCTAGCGGAGCGGACTACTGCCGCACGGTGTCCCTTTCTGTGCGAAGAAGAAAGGCACCCCGTGAAAGTTGGTATCAGAGCTGCGGCTCAAGACCCTCGATAAGAAAGTTATGGATCCAATTGGATCGAACACCATGAAGGTGGTGGATCCTCCAAAGATGACTACAAAATAGCGCATGGATGCACTTGAGATGGTGAATACTAGGTTGTGTTGTGCCATTGATGGCCTCGAGGAAAAGATCGAGGTGGCGAGATGAAAATTCGAGAATTACGCATCCAACTAGATGAAAGCCAGAGGGCTAACGCAGCAATGACTGAAGTTGCTGATATCATACCTGATCCGCAGATGAGATGGAAGCGTTGAGAGCTTAATTACTAGTGCTTCAATTTGCGATTGGCAACGGGCAAGCCATCACACATCCTGTTCATAGACTCAAAATTTCAGAATCGTGTACCTACGGAGGGGCACGCGATGCTAAAGAAGTTGAGAACTTCTTGTTCGATATGGAACAATACTTTCTTGCGGCTTCGATCCAAGACGAAGCGAGAAAGGTTACAACTGCTACCATGTATCCGAGTGGAGATGCAAAACTTTGTTGGCGAACGAAGTATGCTGATATTTTGGCCAACATGGTCCGAATAGATTCTTGGGATCTCCTCAAGGAAACAATCAGATCTCAATTTTTTCCAGAAAATGTAGAATATGAGGCACGTCGGGTCTTACGAGAACTGAAACACACAAACTTCATCAGAGAGTATGTGAAAACCTTTTCAGGACATATGCTGAATATTCGAGATATGTCGAAAAATGATAAGCTCACCTTCATAGAATGATTGGAACCGTGGACACGCACGAAACTTCAAAGACAGAATGTCACTGATTTGAGCGCGGCTATGGGAGTTGCTGAATGTTTAAGTGACTATTAACCGGAATCGAGAAAGGATCGACCTTCGAGAAATAGTCAATTTGTTGGAGGTGGAAACAGACCTCACAGATCCAGCTCGAACTCAAATGGGGGAGAGCGTTACTCTCAGAACAAGGGAAGAGCCTATGAAGGCACCCGTCAGAGTAACTGGCAGGAAAACTATCAAAACAGTCGTCAAGGAAACTATAACAGTGTCAGCAGTAGCAACTGGAATAGAAGAAAAGCAATAGAGGGCAAATCTGATGACACTCCTATATTGCGATGCTTCTTATGCGAAGGACCCCACCGGGTGGCGGAGTGTCCTCAGAAACGGATGGTAAATACATACTGTCAACTAGCAAGTGGTGGCTCGAGTTCAAACTAAAATATCCCACAAGCTAGCTGTCATGATGAGACCTAATCCGAAGAGGATGAGGATGTAGTTGGTACATTCTCGCATTGGTGCAATACACTATCGCACCGAGCTACTAAAAGGGATGAAGTTCCCTCGAAAGAGCCGAAGATGGAAGAACCGAAGGCTTGTACCTGCAGGGTGAAAAGCTTAATGTACATTGATGTGAGGATCAATGGAAAGCTAATCAGGGCTATGGTAGACACTAGTGTTACCCACAACTATCTCGCAAGTTCTGAAGTGCAGCGACTCGGACTTGTTCTGGAAAGAGGTAAGGGGAAGGTTAAAGCAATCAACTTTGCTGCTCAACCAATAGTGGGAGTAGCAAAATCTGTGTCTATCAAAATAGGTCCTTTTGAAGGGAGGACAAACTTGTCGACAGTTCGATGGATGATTTCAAGCTCATTTTGGGATTGAAATTCTTTCGGGACACTAAGACAGCAGTGTTGCCATATGCTGATTCATTAATGATGATGGGTAGTAAATCATTCATCATCCCCACACAAGCTGGGAAAATAAACGGGAAGAGTATCTCGGCCATGTCATTTAGTAAGGGTTTCAGGAGGAATGAACCCTCATTTTGTGCACCATTCGAACAGAAGAAATCGAAGAGGCGACTGGCTCTGTCCCAAAACCTGCTAGAAGGTTTGTTAAGAAATTCGATGACATCATGTCGGATGAGTTACCAAGGAGATTGCCACAGATGAAGGCAATTGATCGTGAGACCGAATGTGTTTCGGGTACCAAACCTCCCACTATGGCACCATACCGTATGTCTCAGCCGGAGCTTGAAGAGCTTAAAAAACAATTGGGAGAAAAGTGTGGAAGTGGGACAATCGTACAGTGCATTTATGCACTACTGAAACGTGCATACTACAGGCATCAAATGCATGACGACAATGCAAGTTATGTGAAAACTTGTCTTGGTTGTCGTAAGATATAACGGGTCATCAGAAAAAGGCAGGCTTACTGGAGCCTCTTTCCATCCCGAACAGACCATTCAAGAGTGTATCGATGGACTACAGTCGTGGATTGTCAAAATTTGGAAGAGACCGCTTATCTAAATATGCAACTTTCACTACAGCGTCCAAGTATACATGAACCGAAGAGACAGCTCAACTCTTCTTCAAACTTAATGTCAAATACTGGGGACTGTCTAAGGATATCGTCAGTGATCCAGATTCTCGATTCAGTGGCATACTTTAGACCGAGTTCAAACTTCTTGATTCAACTTTGAGTACAAGTTCAAGTTTTCACCCACAATTTGATGGACAGAAAGAGCGCTTCAATTTTGAGCTGAAGGATTCTCTTCAACAATTTATCTCTACTTCGCAGAAAATTTGGGTAAAACTTCTGGATGCGGCCCGGATGCATTTCACTGCCCAGAAGAGCTCTTCTCCCAAAAATAGTCCTTTTGAGATTAGTATTGGCTGGCAACCGTTACTCCATCATACTGTGGATATCGCTAAAAAATGGTACAAACAGTCTGCAGATCTGAAGTAACGTGTGTTTAAATTGAAAAGATCCCAAAAAATGTTGCTGAACAGATTCTTGGTCATCAAACTACTCAAGTATCAAAGAAATATCTTCAAGAGTACTTGGTCAAATGGAGCGGATGCAACAACGAGTGAATAATTGGGCAAGCGAAAAGACCTTGAAGCCTTCAAATCGTTTATTGAAGTATATCATTTATCGATGGCTCTGAGGACGTCGCCAAAACAAATGAGGGAGAATATCACGGACCGCAACTTCACTTAAGCCCCGTGACCATATCGCAGCCGCAGTTTGTCCCAACTTCGACCGCACATTGTAAATATTAGTCTATTTCGAGTTGTAATTTCCTTTCCGTTGTAATATTTATTCCCATTGCAAATAGTTAGAAAATAGGAAAAGTTTAGTATGATTCCTCGACTTTTTAACGTCTACTCATGGCACTTATGTTATTTTTCCTAATCTATTATAGGGGGTATTAGTCTTTCAAACAATCTTTCAAACTTTCTAGTATTCGCCCCCTGCACTAGCCAATTGTAATTTCCTACTTTCGTCAATTGTAATTTTATGCTTTTAGTAATCAATGAACGAGTTTCTTTCAATTGTGTTTAAGCTTTCTATTATTTGTAATAAAAAATTACTTTCATCTCGAGAAAAGACGGAAGGTAGTCTAGCGGAGCAGATTACTGCCGCACGATGTCCATTTTTGTACTAAGAAGAAAGGCACCCTATGAAACACGGTGAGGCAAGTCTTTAGCAGACAATTTGCTATGGTTTACTTCTTACTTTTGATCCCTATGTGGAATATATTTGTGCTAGTGTCCGAGGAAACTTGTAGGAAAATGAGAAATAGCATTCTTTTTAAGCTTTTTCGAACAAGGATTTCTTTCATCTGGCAACATTTCAACTCGAACTGTTGGCTTTTCATGTCCAAATTAGTGCTTGGATTAACAATCCATGGTTACGAAGAAATCTGCATTGTTCTTGAAATAGTTATTCTCAAACTCATGTCAACTTTCGCTCTTTTGACAAATTTCAGGTAAATTAGTCTAGTAAGAACACAAAGGGGATTCTTACATTTTTTTTCCTCCTGCTTCTTCATACTGTATTATCATTTATCAAAAGACATCAATAGATATGTCCAAAAAATAGGCCAATTCGTCGTAATTGTAAATTTTATATCTATTACGCCAACAAACTTACGAAAAAATATAAGGAAATACTGTCGATTGCAAAATATTTTGAAGATATGGATCCGATTACACCTGGTCTTAGAGCCCGTTCGGGGCTTTTGCTTTTGTTTCAACATTTTGTAGAAGAGTTTCTCGAGAAAATTACATTATGTCAGTTTCCTCAAAAAAAGAATTTAATATACGTTTAAAAAATTATTAAAACATGTTTAAAAATGTTTTCTTAATCTCAAGAACATCGATAGGCTGCAATTTCACTTTATGTGAAATTAGAACTGTCTAGAAAGTTATGGCTATCAAATCTTATGTGATTGAATTGGACAAACAATCCGTAGGCTAAATTGAAAAACACAAGAAGAATATCGACTAACCGTAAAATTATGTCTCATACAAATTTGTCCATTAATTTTTCAGACAGTTAGTAATTGGGTAACGAACTTTTAATGGTCATCCGTTCAACTACTAGGGTTTTACTTCACTCCTGTGCTGTAACATCTAACTACGTCATTTTGTATAATATTTCCAACTCTCTCTCTCTCTCTCTCTCTCTCACACACACACACACACACACACACACACACAGAGACACATTTCTGCTGTCTCGTTCATTACTTTATCCCTCTGAACTAAACCCCTAAACACATGTAGGTAGTGGTGACTAAATGCAGAAAAACACACACCAACAAAATCATACATACTTCCCCTTCACAAAAATTAAGCAATTAACACAGCAAAAAGTGTACATGCTCACTTTACCAAAACTGACCAAAATGCTGCTCCTTCTTCTCTTCCTTCATGCATTCTTCCTTTCCCCTATTACTTCCTCAGATCTGGTCGGTGATAGAGCAGCCCTTTTGGCCCTCCGCGCCGCCGTCGGGGGCCGCACTTTTTTTTGGAATGTAACTTTATCTACGCCGTGTAATTGGCAGGGTGTTCTGTGTGAAAACAACCGTGTTATTGCCCTCCGCCTTCCCGGTTCTTCCCTTTCTGGTACCATTCCGCGGAATACACTCTCTAATCTGACTCTCCTGAGGACCCTTAGTCTCCGCTTGAACCATCTGTCTGGTCCTTTGCCTTCCGATATCTCCCGACTTTCTCAGCTACGGAATTTGTATCTTCAGGGAAATCGATTTTCAGGTCCGGTACCGGATTTCTTATTTTCTGTTCATTCTCTAGTGCGGTTGAATCTCGCTCAGAACAATTTTTCTGGTGAAATCCCGTCTAGGTTTAACAATTTGACCCGTTTGCGCACGCTTTATTTGGAATACAATGGGTTCACCGGTGTTCTTCCAGACATTGAGCTATCGAGTCTTCAACAGTTTAATGTCTCTTTCAATAGCTTGAATGGGTCCGTGCCGAAAGGACTCGAGGGCATGCCTAAAAATGCTTTCTTGGGAAATTCGCTTTGTGGGAAGCCTCTTGAAAATGCTTGCAAGGCCTATGCGGAAACTCCGCCTGCGACTGCTGCGAGTAATGGAAATATAAATGGGGTGGAAAATTTAGGGAAAAGTAAGAAAAAGAAGTTGTCTGGTGGTGCAATTGCAGGGATTGTAATTGGATCTGTTGTGGGATTTGTTTTATTATTGTTGTTGCTATTTATTTTCTGTAGGAAGAGAAGTGGAAACAAGGCGAGGTCCATAGGTGTGACATCATTTAAGAATCAAGAAGCTGGGATAGGTGAAAAGCCGCTTGTGGAGCCGGAGAATGGTGGAACAAGTAATGAATTTTCGGTGGCAGAAGCAGCTGCAGCTGCATTGACTGCAAAGGGGAAAATTGGTGGTGGCGTAAATGAGGAAACCAAGAAATTGGCGTTTTTTGCGAACGCTTCTCAGATTTTTAACTTGGAGGAACTGTTGAGGGCATCCGCTGAGGTTCTGGGGAAGGGTACGTTTGGGACGACGTATAAGGCGGTTTTGGAAGTGGGAACTGTGGTTGCTGTGAAGAGGTTGAAGGATGTGACCATTTTGGAAAGGCAATTCAGGGAGAAAATTGAAGGGGTTGGGAACTTGGATCATCAGAATATGGTGCCTCTCAGGGCTTATTATTATAGCCAGGAGGAAAAGCTTCTTGTGTATGATTATATGCCAATGGGAAGCTTGTCTGCACTTTTGCACGGTGAGTGAAATCTTAAAATCTTTGCTTCCACCATTTTATTCTGTGTTTGCCCTGTTCAATTTTGTTAAGATACAGTTTCTTGATTTGGCTTCTAATTTTGATGATAGGACTAATTTCTTCTTGAGTTTTGTTACACACTGTGTGTGAGTATAATCAATCCTGCACTAATGCGTCTGCCAGCATGTCTTCTTGGTTCGCTAAGAAGTCAAGCCAATACGCGCGCACACGTACAGTTTTGCTTGCTATATTTATGGAAAACCAGAACTTGATGATCGATTAGAATTGCTTGTGATTGTTAAAGTAAATTGATTCAAGGCGTTGCTTGTTAGTAATTTGTGCTTGGGATTTTTTCAAGTTGCTTATGTAAATTCGGTCATATTCTTACATATGGGCTTACTGTCTTCTTCCTATCTAACAAGGTCCTCAATGATGCTGTCATTGATTTGATATTTCTGTAGAGAGTCGACTTTTTCCCTTTTGCTTGCATATATTTCTTTAGTTATTATTTGCATTCTTACTTTGATCCTAAATTCTTTTTAAGTTGAATATGATCATTATATATATTCTTGGTAGTTTGTACTTTGGCTTTTTTATTTTGTATTTGCTATTACTATTTTAATTCGTTTTAATTTCCTTGAAATTGCTACATTTGCGAACTTATCTGGTACAATTTGCTTCCTATATCATCATCGTCATCTTCTTCGGCTCAGGTAACAAAGGAGGTGGTAGGACACCATTAAATTGGGAATTGAGGTCTCGAATTGCACTTGGAGCTGCACTTGGTGTTGAATATCTGCATTCTCAAGGTCCAAACGTCACCCATGGAAACATCAAATCGTCTAATATCCTGCTCACAAAATCCTATGAGCCACGAGTATCGGATTTTGGACTAAACCAATTGGTCGGAGTCCCATCCTCTCCCACTCGAGTTGCTGGCTACCGTGCACCAGAAGTGACAGATCCTCGCCAAGTTTCCCAGAAAGCTGATGTTTATAGCTTTGGTGTATTGCTTTTGGAGCTTCTTACAGGGAAGGCACCATCTCATTCCCTCTTGAACGAGGAAGGAGTAGACCTGCCAAGGTGGGTACAGTCAGTAGTTCGCGAGGAATGGACTTCTGAAGTTTTCGATCTCCAGCTCCTCCGTTACGAGAATGTTGAGGAGGAAATGGTGCAGCTATTGCAGCTTGCGATCGACTGCACAGCTCAGCACCCGGACACACGGCCTTCGATTAAGGAAGTTACCATCCGGATCGAAGATCTTCGACGTTCAAGCTCACAAGGCGATCATGAACAACCCGATGTTGTCAGTGAATCGTATTAAAGGTCTACCAAGATCATATTAATCCTGCCCGTCGAAAAAGTTAGCAATTTAAACCTGTTGTGCTGTTTGTTTGTTGTTAATTAGGGCCTCATTTTTCTTTATTCCCAATTAACTTTGTTTTTTCTCATACTGCATTTTAGTAAGAAATTAATTAAGTTATCTCCTTCTTTGTTATCTCCCAGTAATCTATTAGCATTCTCTTTTATTCTAGGGGGCAATTTGAGTTCCATTTGTTCATGTTGGGTTGAATATGGTGGTTGTAATTATAACTTCACCTTTTGCTTTTTTCTTTACTTGGATGTTGATTATTTTTTCTCTTGACTTTGTTGATCGACTCCATATTTGGTATCTATTATTGGGTAGGATTCGAAGAAAACACAATGCAAAAAGTCATATTCCAGTTTCTTTTCTATCTTAGGATCCATTTGTCTAGGCTACTGTCCAAATGAAATTATTAGGTGAGCTCCCTCTAAAAGAATTTATAGTTGGATAAATTACTTTTAGGAAATTATTCAAACGTATTTAAAAGCATTTTTTGACTCTTCAAAAGTCATGCCAAACGGGTTCTTAATATTTTTGAGTATTATTTAATCATTTTTACCAACCATGCTATATGAAGTCAAGCGTGTTGAATTGCACTAACGGGTTGAGTTTTATTTGAGGTTCGTTTGAGCCCTATTTTTTGAGAAAATGAATTTTGTAATGACAATTTTTTAAAGAACGTATGGTTAAAAAAATAGGAACAAAATTTTAAGTACGTGTAAAATTATTTTATTTGGAGAATATTTAATTAAAAATGATTTTAAAACAAATGAATTTTAAAAAAAATAGATCTCAAACAGAAAGTCCGTCAAAAATATTATTAATAAGCCCCCATTTGTTGTTTTATCATTTACCAATATAATAATAATAATAATAAGCTCCCATTTGTCTCTCATTTTTTTCAACTCTTTTTTCTACATTCTTATTTTTAATTATACATTTACATAATAAAATATTTTACACGTAAATAAAAAAAAATTTCTATTTTTTAACCACACATTCTTAGAAAAAATTCACAATTCAGAACAATATTTTTCCAAAAGAATAACCACCAACAGCGTCAGTTGTCACATTATTGCTTTGTGAGATACTACTTGAATCGGTAGAATTTCAAATCGAATTAAATTCACCAATGGCCCCACAATTTTGTACTTATTAGTCGCCTAATTTGATTTTGTTTTATTATGACAATCCAACTTTATACTTAGTATAACATTGACCACCCAATTTAATTTTGTTTTACTATGGCCATCTAACATCATACTTAGTGAGTTAGTTTCAGCTGAACTGGCAGTCGCAGTATAAGAGTTCGATTCATGTCTCTTGCAAGATATGAAATTGGACTATTTGCGGACATCAGTATGACAGCTCTTGTACCCTGACCCGCTGAGACACATATCGTGATTTACCTCCTCCACAATGCTCTAGGAAAGGGACGAGACCCTCAAGATTAAGGTTCAACCTTTAGTTTTTAGTCAAGCCACATGGTAACTTTATTTAACATAATCAAATTGAGTAATTAATGTGATACTAAATATGAAGTTTGACGATCATGGTTAAACAAAATCAAATTGAGTAACCAATATGACAAGTATAAAGTTGGGCTATCATAATAAAATCAAATCAAATTGCGTGATCAATATGACACTAAATATAAAAATGGGTTGCTATTGATGCCCTTTCAAATCAGTGCGACTCACATTAATACTTCTATCTTCGTATTAAACTACTTGCTGTTGCATTTTAAGTTGGCAGTCCACCTAATTTCAATAATTGAACGGCAATTACAAATTCAACCACATTACCCCGTTGTGAACGAATATGACAGCTTCCAGTATTTCTCACAGAAAATAAAGAGCGCTGTTGAAAAAAGTATAACATAACGTGAAGAACACAATCTGATTTCAGCTTTTCTACAGGTTTTTTCTGGCCACGAATTTTAAAATGATTGAAATACATTAAGGATCATAATTAATATATATCAAAACGGGAGATGCGTTCTCATTACAGTTCGGATAAATACAAGTACGACATCAAGGCCGACGACAGTCAACTCAAGGTTCGCGTACAAAAGAATCCAGACATCCTCGGACCAAATGACAAGACTCAAATAACGGTAGAAGCCTTTACAGCGAAAACACATCCCCTCGACATTTTACAAGTCTTTAAGCAGCTTCTATATCTGCAACAGAACCATACAAATACTGAGTCATGGAATGTATATCTTTTCAGCACATAAATTCGACGAGCGAAAGACACTACATTTACAGGGTGTACAAACAGGATGGACATCTGGCTCCTCAATGTGTTCACATTCGCCAGAAGTACCATAATTAGGCATTTGAATCTGTTGGTGAATCGTCTTTCCAACCCTTCGTAAGCAAATCGTAATTGATTGATGCAAGCTGGGAGAGATTCTGTCGAATAAACAAAGGCAAAATCAGAGATAGTATATCTGATGAAAATTTAGCATGACTACATGCAATTTGGACGAGTTCCCTTGGCGAGTCAGGTTGACCACAACAGTCAAAACCATCTCATCCATTTGGAAACCCGGAGGTGGGATGGGGTATATAATTATTGATCGTAGTTGTTACCATCAGAAAATTACATGCATGGAAGGAGGAAATATCCAAAAACACTCGGCCACATTCAATAAGGTACAATATTAAAGAAGAAAAAATTAAATGTTGTCATCGAACTATCTAAATCCAGTCCATTAGGACCATTACTGTGGCATACCCATGCAAAAGATTACCTTAAACGAAAAATTGCTAAAGGAATAATTGATAGCAGAGCCTGAGTCAAATTCTGCGATACTGCCATATTCATCTCCATGTTTGTCATCCTATCCAAAATAATCCGAATTAAAATTATAAACCAGAAGGGTAAGATATATAGCATTCAAGTTCAATTAGTAGGAAAGCACAGCACCAGTTCATCATGTCGATTGCTTAGGCAACTGCTGCTACCACTATTGCTACCATTGTCACTAGAATCTTCAAATTCACTAACTGCGTACACTTGTTCTTCTGCAGTATTCCAAGAGAAACGGCTTGTAAAGTAACTTGTATCCAGTGGACTCTCCGACGCAGGGATGAATGCAGCCTGGGAGATGGAGAGGAATTAAAGGCATCACTAATATGGTATACTTGTAACTTTTTGTTTTCAAACATGCTTGAATATGTTATTTACTCAAAGCCACTTTGTTTGAAAGTAACTCTTACTCTCAAAATGAGTCACTTGCTTATTACTAATTTTGAATTTTGACAGATTAAGAAATTATTATAAAATTTACTTATTATACTAATAGTCTAATAGTGAAATATTTCAAGCTTTGCCAAACATGCTAAATCCAAAAACTTAAGCACAGAAAAGCACTCTGAATTGTAGGAGACAGTCGAACCTTCTGTCTAGCAAGCGTATCCCAGTTAATATCTCTGAAAAATGGATGCTGCTTCACCTGCACAATAGATTTTATACTTTGATCAATTATCACTTGAACATATAATTAAAAAGGGGCCATCAGAAATAATATGAGGAACTAAAATAACCTCTGAGGCTCCTCTAGCTCCAAGTCTCTGGTTAGGATCTTCTGTTAGTAATCTGAAAATCAATACGAAATCAAGAAGTCGACATAGAATTCACAGTATTTCCAGATTCATATTCAACAATTTGCAGAACCCTTTAAATAAGATATGTTTATGGAAAAATGAATGTCATTAAGTCAATCATTATGATAACCAGGATATTGAGACCACAACTAATCATCACAAATAGAAACAAAAATTTTCTTACTGATCAATCAGATCGTGTGCTTCATGGCTCATTTCTTCGGGGAACGGAGGCCAAGGAATATTGCGGTTGAGAATATTATCAAAAATTTTCTGAGAGAAATACAAAAATTATAAGGAAGACAACGGAAGGTACATTTTTTCTGATAAATTATATGAAAACAACCAAAGAAGGTACTTGATAATTTTACCAAACAGTATTGATGATAGATAACATAAATCCATAAGATTTTCACCATTGCCCCGACTGCATGAGAATTCAAGAATTCTATACGTGGGATTATTAGTGGCAACTACCCATAAAATTACAAACGCACTATGGCAGGTGTCACGTGCAACTTGCAACCTTAACATCTTTTAAAGTGGTGAAAATTTAAATGTACTGTTAAGCCGCATGCTTCAGAGTTCAGGAATTTCTCGTGCAATCATTTGTGCCAACAAATAGAATATCTAAGAGAGTGGGCCTGAAAAATTAAGAGAGAACTGGCCAAATGAACTAAACTTTTAAATTAGGTAACTTTCTCTTCATTCAGTAACTTTCATTTTTACTGTGGATGTTAACTATATATAATAGTAGTTTTTCAAGTATACAAACTATTCACAGTTGATAAGTGAGATAAATATAAAAATTTTCCTCTCCAAATTCTTTTCTCCGTTTCTCTTCGTTATTCCTCCTCCTCTCCCCCACTCTGAACCATCATCTCTTGTTCCACTTTCCACTAATTGTACATAAGTATTAGCTCTTGAAAGTAGCTGGGAAGTATTAATGCAATACTTTTTTACTTTTTTTATTATTTTCTATAGCAACGCTTCATGAGTTCACGATTCAATAAGGATCTGACAGACAATTTTTTGCAGGAATCTATACGTCTTTATAGAATTCACAATCTGAGAACTGCATTCTTTTAATTTATCTTACTATCATTTCCCTGGAAAAAAATTCATTAAATCAAGGTGAAATGTTATGTGGGCCAAAGACAAGGTCCGAAAACATATAAGTCATACATGAAGGACCTTTAACTATTCAGCAAACACCAAGGAAAAAATGATGTCATTCAAGTCCTGGTAAACAATCGTAAATAAGAGATAAAATAAAATTATAGAACAATATTCAACCTGAGGATGCTCTGCATTGAACGGCGGAATGCCAACAATCAACTCAAATAGAATAATACCCACAGACCACCAATCAGCAGTAAAGCCTGAAAATGCCAAAAATACTCAAATCAAAGAGGCACGACAAGGTCTTGGAGAGCCATAGAACAATTTTGACAGCAATACGTTTTCAAGTCATGTCATAATGTTTTTAACTAACCAACACGACCAAAATGATGAGTCATAAGTAAAGATATCATACAACTATAGGCAGCACTTTAACTAAACCTGTCTTTTTTCTCAGGGACAGATTGCTATCAACCATTCATAGTTTATATCCTGAAACTTATTCATAAAGTAGGGGGGAAATAGAGACGATCGATGAAAAATAGGAGGAAATTTCTGTACCGGTGGATCCTAGTACTCAGATTGCCTACATTAATCGAGATTCAACAGTTTGAGTGAGGAGCCAGTTATGATTTTGCTTAGAGTCTTCATGGTGATGTCATTTGAGTATGTGGAACGGGTTATTATTTTCCATTAACATTTACATAGGGAATTTCACTAATTTATTTAAAACAATAATATAAAAAGGAACAATTACAAACCATGCCCAGTTCCTAGAAGAATCTCGGGTGCCAAATAGTCTGGTGTACCAACAGCAGAGCGTTTCTTACGCCTTTCCTGCTGATGCTCAGATGCAGACAATTGTTGCTCATCATCTTCCATTAGGGATGTTTCACTGACAGCTGGACCCGATAAATCATCAGTGCTGTTGATCAAACCAACTTTAGATAGCCCAAAATCTGTCAACTGGTCAATTCAACAATAAATCAGCATCTATAGATTGGACGGCATGCATTAAGTTAGGCTCATTAGAATGCAAGCATAGCATCTCTAAGTTTTTACTGCGTCAGTATATTCAGAGGGCAAAAAATAAAGTTAAATATAAAAAGTATTAAGCTCGATGAGCTTTACCTATTTCTAAAGATGAACTATCTTAGAAAATACTTGTGTATTTTCCTTTTCATAAAATATGTTCATTATATTAAAATACTATGAAGTAGACAAAGAAATTTTACTTTTGAAATTAAAATCATATTATAGCATAGGAAAAGCAATTAATGGAGTCTAATGTAAATGCTTGGCCGTGCAAGAGAAAAAATCTAGTGCAAACAAATACAAGATTGGAAAACTTAGCAACACAGTTCCACAAAGAAAAAGAAACATGGAAAAAAATAAAACAGTTAAGAGTCCATGGCCAAATAAATATTCTGTTTAATGTTACCCAGCCAAATTTACAGTGATAATTCACGAGTAGTACTATGGTACATTACCGTGGCATCATTAGCAAAACAAAACAAGAGAAAAGAAAAGGCTGGAATGGCTATATGCAGAATTGGTACAATTGAAAAAATCGTCAACTTCTGTTGAGAGAGAGAGAGAGAGAGAGAGAAATGCCCTCAAAGCTCACGACTACATGATTAGTGATAGCAAGATGGTCCCGCTTGATTCTGTCAAAGTTGAATTGTCTAATGGATCCGCTAAAGGAGCACCATAAGAATCAATCCACGGAAATCATTCTAAATTTGAAGTTTCAAATCAGCAACACTCGTACTAATGGCCCCTATCTCTTATTTTCACTTAACACTTTTCTATTTCTGGTGGTTTCTCTTGACTACATTTTTAATAAAGAATCCCACATACAAAATTGGAAAAAAAAATATCTGAAAAAAAAAAAGCCAAACCCTCAATGAATACAAAATCGATAAAATGTGTGTATTAAAATAGGAATGCAAAAAGAAAATAAAAATAGAACGCTGGAAAGAAAAAGAAATAAGTTACCTTGATATGACCATCATGTGCAATCAACAAATTATCAGGCTTCAGATCACGATGAACCACACACATAGAATGCAAATACTCCAGAGCGAGCACCTGACGACATCAGTCTCATATATATATATATATATATTGCATTCACTTAAAACAAAGCAATAGGGAGAAAAAAAAAAGTGAAATAAGAGTCATCAACAAGAAAACTTACAACTTCAGCTATATATACACGAGCAATATCTTCATCTAAACAACCTAGATTTCTCAACAATGAATAAAGATCTCCACCATTCAAGTACTCCATCACAAGATACAAGTTTTCACGACAAGTGAACGAATAGAAGAAGCGAACCTAACACATAAGTATACAAGTTAAAAAGAGAAGGTATTTTAACAGGATAGGGTAAAATGCTATGCCAGCTACACCTTCTCACCACAAAAGGATTGCGAACTGAGATCAATATATCCCTTTCGGCCAAAATACTCTCAACTGCATTCTTACGGATCATATCTGCCTTTTTAAGCACCTGCAGAATACATAGTAAGTTGGTGCCATTTGAAAATACATCGAGTAGTGATATAATAATAATGCTTTAGTTTGGCTATGGGAGTGCGGATGGAAGCAAGCTAAGGGATATACCCACAAAAGCAATGCTTTTGTGTGATTGCGTCCTATTTTATGCTTTATAAAGCCATGAAAAGCAATGCTTCAATTTTGTTCATCTAGAAACATCATAAGGATGAAGTCTCGGCTGCGGGAAGTTTGAGTAAAAGCCAAGAAAGCAGGAAAGACCCGGCGATGGAGATCAACAAAGACATTTTATTTAATGGTTGCCAAGTTTGTATGCGAGTTTTAGGAATATCGGTTAGGATTTATTTTAGAAGATTTTCTAATATTTTATTTTCTTATTTACTAGCAGTTTCAACTGTAAGTAGCAATAGGTTTTTCAGTGTAAGACACACTTTGACATTGAACAGAAATACAATTTTCCTCTCTCTCTCTCTCTCTCTGTTTGCTTCTGTCATCACAAGACCTACCAAAAATTTTCCTTGTCCTGCTAAACTTAAATCAACATTGAGGACAAGATTGATGACTTAATACACAAGGATAGGCTCGCCATCCTAAGCTGATTCTATAACACCAGGAACTTTCCCCTATAAGCCCTTTAGCTCTGTGACTAACTGTGCACGGAATAGCCCCTAAGTGAAAGGGCTTGTAGGAGAAAGTCCGTGGTCATTATAGATGATAAAATTGTATCTCATTCCAATCAATGCCTCAATCGAGGTTTTGTTACTCGTATAATTGGACAACTCATTGACATCCCCTTAAATTGATGATGGGCAATCAAGAAACATCAATTTGTTAACCATTAATTGATGACGATGGCAAGATATAGCTTTAGTAAAGACATTGGCTATTTGGTTTCTGATGTAGGATGAATTGAAATTCCAGCCAAGAACTAGAAGAAAAGCAGAAGAAAAGAGAAAGCAGGGGAAGAAACCAGAAGAAGAAACAGAGAAGGGGAGAAAATGTTGTAGCCGCCGATCTTAATTTCATTCAAACATTAACTGATTCAAGTATAATGAAAAATCCAATAAATAGTAAAAACCTAACCTACTAGTGAAGGGTTTGGGTCAACCCACTACTACAAGCTCAATAATAGAAAACATAAATAATAAAGCCCAATAACAATAAAAAAATAAATCTCGATGATGTCCACATCAACTCTCCCGGAGTGGGAGAAAAACTTGACCATGTCGAGTGGATAAGTCATAAAAGGCTTCAATCAATCGTCCAACCATAAACTAAGAGGTTGAACGAGCTTTTTCCGACGTCCATAAAAGCGTGTCAACGGTGGTTTGAATCTGGTATCCCCACCAATGTCCCCTGAATGTATAGAAGATCTGTGCAAAGGAAGATCTTGCTGACTTCGATAGAGCTCTAATAAATCTGGGTCTAGCTACTGTAGTGTCTATTTAGTAATCCATGTACAGTAAGACGAAAAGGCCGATCAATCCAACGAATAAGGAAGCGTTAAACCTCTCCATCTTTAGTCAACACAATCTGTTCATCTAAAATAGTATCAATTTTATCTGTGTGCTGGGAAAGGTGGTATTGGGTTAGAAGTTGCAAGAGATGCATGGTCAAGGTCCACAGATGAAGGTAGAAGAGGATCATCGGAAGGATTGAAATGGTATTTATAAGCAACTAAATCCTCAACATTGAAAGTAAAGGTGGTAACCAATATGTGGTGGAAGATCAAGAACATATGCATTTTGGCCAACTTCCTTTAAAATTTTAAAAGGACTAGTACTACGAGCTTGCAATTTGGAAAAGAAGAAGAAGAAAGCAGGGGAAGAAATCAGAAGAAAAAACGGGGAAGGGGATAAAACTTTGTAGCCGCCAATCTTAATTTCATTCAATCATTAACCGATCCAACTACAATGAAAAATTCAATAAATAGTAAAAACCTAAGCTACTAGTGAAGGGTTTGGATCAACCCACTACTACAAGCCCAATAATAGAAAATATAAATAATAAAGCCCAATAACAATAAAAAAATAAATCTCGATAATGTCCTTGATGATGTCCGCATCAGTTTCAGTAAAAATGTAAGGAAGAGAAACCTCATGACGACCAAGAATTTTACGAATAGAATGACAATCCACTTTAATATGTTTGGTACATTTATAAAAAATGGATTACTAGTGATTTGAATAGCACTCGTATTATCAACGTAAAGAAGAGTAGGAGAAAATTGCGGAACACCAATTTCTCCGAACAAGCCTCGAAGCCAAATGATTTTAGAACAAGCAAATGATATGGCTCGATATTTAGACTCAGTGGAAGACGTCAAGACACAAGTCTGTTTCTTACTTTTCCAAAAAATAAGTACACCACCAAGAAGCATACACCAACCGGTAATAGAACGGCGAATATCAACACAACCAGTCCCATCTGCATCACTAAATCCCACCAATTTTACCTACAATAGGTTCCCCAAGGACATTGCTACATCTCCATAAAACTTTTATATCACTCGTTTTGACCTCTAGAACTTAACCCAATATATCATAAAAGGTACAAGAAAAAAATAAATTTAGATGAGAGCCAGTTCTATTTGATATTTAAAACATTGACATCTTCATTAGAAAACTTCTCCAATGCTAATTCTAGAAGTTCCGTCTTATGATTCTCTTCCTTTCTTTTATAATGCTGCTATGATTGTAAAATTAATTACTTATCATAGTGCCTTGGAAGCTCTCAATCACAAAGTATCTGCTTCAAGTTTTTCAAATGTTTGATTAAACAGGTACGAGACAAGTAGACCAAAATAAGAGACATAATCTAGTAACTCTTTTGCAACTTCCTAAACTATCCGTGATACATTTTCAGAATGTAAAACTTCGAAAACTTAAAATAGAAATGTTGCAACAAATTAGTCGCCAAACAACCAAAATTAAAATTACGAGATATCCAAAGTACGCTTTGCTTTACAACGAGCTTGTTCAAAAAGCCTAGAAACATTTTGTTGAGGCAATATTATATGATATCCATGTGGTCCTATCTAACAACTTAAACTTTCAAATCAAGTGGTTCAACAAATATCTTCTCAAGAAAAAAGGGACAATTAGCATCAAAGGAAGAAGGACAAATTGTATATGCACCTTGATTGCAAACAGATCTCCTGTAGTTCTCTTCTTTGCCAAGAAAACCCGGCCAAATGCCCCACGACTAATTGGCTTTATAATCTCAAAGTCATCTATCGAGGTCCGGTCTTTGGTGGGATGTACCGGGCTAGTTCGCAAGCTGCGTACAACATCATCTTCTAAAGGAGCATCTTCGTCAATTACAGTGCTTGTGATGTCAACCTTGTTGTCGACGACTAATTCACATAGTTGCAAATATTTTTCTCTAGAATTAAATTCATTAAACAAAAGTCAAATTTTTGTAAACATGAATGTGTAAAAATTATAAGAAATGTCAAGGCAAACCATCAAGACACTTGCACAGTGTAAATCCCGAATGAAGAGGTCAATTAGACAGTAATTCACCTGATCAATTTTTCTATTCGTGCTCCAAAAGTTTCCACTGTGAGCGCATCAAATTTTCTGCGGTCGGTAACAACTTTCAAGTCTTCAAGGCAAGAAAGCAGATACGACAAAGAGTTATCATGATCCAGGGGGGTACTAGCTACACATCGAGCAATATCAGCAAGTTCATTCATCTGCATATCAAAATGGAGAATTAACTTTTTACAAGGAGCTGAAGAAATCCAAAATTAATCTCACAATTTCAATAATATATTGATTCTATACAATTGCCTACCACTTAGTTCCACTACACAGCTTAGTATTTTATCTCTCAAGAATCTTTAGAATTCATATTTGTTTATGCACAAAACATCTAATTCGTCCTCCATGAAAGCTTCAAATATTGAGCTCTGGCTCTAGTTAAATTAGGGGTTTGTTTCATAGGATCTCATTGTCTCCCAAGGTTTGTGTGAACAAGAAATACAATGCGTTGCTAATGCTCTGAAACTTTGCAATATGAAACACAGATGCATATCAAAACGAGGACATCAAAAGCTGGAAACTTTTATTAAGCGTTGTAACCATCAAATTAAAAAATATGTGGTACCTCAAAATTTCTGGGGCAAAATAATATTGGCCACCTTACCTTTTTGTAAATGTGTGATGTACTAACTTTTCATATTTAAGTAGAGCTCGCGGAATCTGAGCAAATCCAGAACCACGCCGCCTTAATGGGTACTCTGATATTAGGTATCTAGATTGTCTGATTGGACATGATAAACCAATTCCAGCACCATATTTCAGCTATTTAACGTGTGATGAGTGGATGGGAAGCTTAATCATTACCCAAAGAAATTTGTTCAGATTATAAATGAAAATTTGTATGATAATTTGATGTATTTGTTGACCATTGCAGTAAGACTCAGGGATCTCATTTGAATAAGAACAGCTCACTCAATCTGAATACATACCACAGCCGCATGCAATCACAAATCATTTCCAATAACACCCAATGCACAAAATCATATGTAACTATGCACTTAACAAGAGAAGAAACAAGGAAACAAAAAAAGAAAGAAAGAAAGAAGCCCACAAAACTGAAAGATAGGATAACATAAAATTGAATGATCTTGTAATGGTAGAGTTTTCTTTTATAATGTCTCCTCTAGATATTATTTAACTTCTTTTTTCTTTTTTGTTCCCCCAAATTCTTCGCTATACCCTCTATTTCTCTTATCTTCCCTATTTCTCATTCTGTACTACATTCCACTCAGACAGTCCTTATACTTCATTATACAGATACGTATATCTCAGCAGACTGGAAGCAGAAGAAAGTCATATCAAGTGATCATTTATGAATTTTCTAGAGCATCAAACTCTTTTTACGCCAAAGTTGGCTGGTTCAAAACAAATACATAAAGAAATGCTTAGATCTTCTTGGACATAAAAATTTCAAAGCCAGCAGAACTATACGGAAAATAACAAGGCCAACAGGTTAAGTAGAAATCAATTAAGCAAAGAGATGTATACCAGTTCAACACATACAATAACTGTAACAAATTTAAGAGTTGAATGTGGTGCATTAATAAGGCACATGCTGTAAGTTACCAACAAGCTGATGAAGATGATAATGAACTCAGCAGACTGATATACCTGAGGAAGATCACCATGCTCAGAGTAAGCACCTTTCGCTGACAAAAGCAAGTCTATCTGGCTCATCTGCGGCGTCATCAATGGTGACCTAGGAGTCACGCTGCCAGCTGATGATGTTGTAATTCCTTGATCAGACTTTGGACCAAAGCGAGTTTTACATGACATGGAAGGTAAACCCTTCATATCTTCCATGAAGACAGAATTATCTGCTTCGGGAAAACAATCTAGCATGTCTTCTGAGCCTCTGTGAGACCAGTCACTGAGTTTTGGAGAAAGATCAGATTCTTCGGTCATACTCGAATTTGATACTTTGGCTCCACCTGGACTCCCAACATGTTGGAAGTCCTTCGAATGCGACTCCATCAGCTTCTCAAGAGTTTCAGCTATTCTAACTAGGCGCTCATTGACACTCAGACCCTTCTTATCACATCGATCGGCGATTGCACATATTCTAGAGTGGTCTTCCACATGCAAAGTGGGTACCTCCTCCTCACAAATGCGACAAATTATTGAACTTTCATCAAAAACGCTTGGTTGATCACCCCAGTTTCCTGATGAGACTTTACGTTGGTGCTTGGAGGGCATTGAAGGCTGTATATGAAAATCTTTTGCAGGAGGCTCAAAAACTTTAGCAGTAGCGAGATCAGCATCATGGAATACTCTCGTGTTCCTTAATATTTTTGAAGCTTCCATGATATTATCATTCTGTTCCTCCTTAACTGAAGCCATGATATTATCATTCCATTCCTCCTTAACTGAAGCAACGATATCATCTTTGGGTACCTTTCCAGTAGGAGATGGAAATTTCTTCCACGAAGCCATCCGATTCCTACTGATAGAAGGATCCAAGTTCTTTGTGGTTTCAACAGGTGAATATTGCAAATTTTCATGTACAGCATGGTCTCTCTTCCACTCCAAGCCATGTTGCTCTTGACTATAAGATTTCCTTGTGGGGGGAACATGGGAGGATTTTGTATCAGTAGAAATCTTCCCATCCTTCCCTGTGCTAATAGAAACACGCTTTTCTGCAGGCTGAAGTGATTGCCGGAGTTGAAAAACAGGTTCATCTTCAGCCAACCCAGTTTCCTTGTGAAACTGCAACAATCTTGTGCACCTAGTGAGTATAAAAAGCATTCGAGTATGAAGCTTCTTTAGCATGCCCATAGGAAGTTCCTGACGCCTATCATCCAAATCTTGAACTATGCCTTCGCACTGAAGCCAAAATTCTCCAGGAGACATCATGACACAGCTCCGAGCCAAAACCAGTAAGTCCTCTAAAGTTTCCTGCCATTCTGGATGGCTTTCTGCATTTTTTTCCAGAGTTCCAACCAGATCTGCAGCAAAAATATGCAGATCTGAATCCACTTCTTCCTTTGCTTTGTCAAATTTTGTCCGTATCATAGTCAAAACCTCCTGTTGCAAGTTTGAGATGATCATGAATATCCAAATTAGTAAGAGTATAATCTCGCTGCTTAAGAAAAGAAAACAAAAATTGGAATAAACCTGAATACCTCCAAATTATTTAAACCTCGAGGCTTCCAAAATGGGTAAGGTCGTACACCTTTGGAATTCAATTCATGAGAGAAACTTTTGATATCACCGGGAAACCTCTTCCTAGGAGCACTGGTAACTCGAAGTATAGCTTGAAAGCGGGGAGATTCAGACTCCTTCGGGTTTTCGCATTCATATGATGTCTGAATGATTAATTAGGTTTCAGGTTCTTTAAATTTACAGTTTTCAGCAGGAAATATTTCTGAACATATATGCTTTGACAACACCAAAGAGATACTTTACCTTCATTTCTGGAGTATGTATATTCGAACTCCTAATTTCTCCAGAATGACGCCATGACGAATCGAAACGCCCTGTGAGAAAAATATTAGCCAATTGAAAAGAATTAACACTCCATCCCATAATAGAAGGATATCAAAAGCCGGTAAACCCAGTCTTTTCTTTTTCTTCTACAAGTGACCTCGAGGGGTCCGGCTTGCACCCCACAATTTTACATTAAGTTAAGTTAAGGCCTTCAATAATTCCCAGAATTCCTTTTCCTCTTCTCATATGCATAATCTGTGGTAGCAAATACTTAAAGCAAGCTTGAGTGTTTACCAGGTGCCCAGCAAAGAGGGAGGAAACAGAATAATTATGAACTAAACATACAGCTTTAAATTACATGTTACTATACATAAGAAGACTTCAGTTTGCAGGTTAAGTTTAAACAGAAACGCAAGGGACTCTAATAACAGTGTCACCTAAAACATCTCTCTCCAAATCACACTCGGATACAAGATCACGACCTCCAAGCTTAGCACAAGTTTTACAACAACAAAAAATAAATTAATTAAGCCACCTAGAATTAAGTTTAATAATACGAGAATTGTAAAATTTGAATACCTTATCCTGGAGGATTCCTTTCCAATAGGCACCTCCAAATTAAAGAAATTTCACCAAGGCAAATGTAAAAGCATCAATATTTTAGGCATTCTTTAGATTTAATGTATTGAGGAATAAAGTATTACGGTTAATTTTTTTGTTGGATGATGACCAATATTTTTCCAGGAGCCAAGACTCATCCAAGGCCATGCCTAGTGGAACAAAGATTAGATGATTGTGATAATACTTCGATGGGAAAGGTTCAAGCCAGTTTTAGATAGACATTCAAAACATAGTGGTCTAGGTTTCTCATGGAAAAAAATCGACAGATATGAAGTTTTTTATATGAGATATGATGCAAAACAAGATTTCACTGACAGTGAATTAATCGCCTTGAAAAAGTCCTCTGCAAAATTCTGAGTATCAATGGTGCATAGTCTAACTTTAACCAACCACATTGCAATACATTACATCTGTTAAGTCTACTGCATTACAATTTATTCACCAGTTCTCACGTAATGATTTATTACCTAACATATAACTAAGTTAATAGACGTCCCGTTGTTACTGTTAAGGATCTCGTTATAAGTCTTGAATAAATCAAAACATGAGTATTAGCATTTCAATCCCCCAACTAAAGATGCATCGGCATATCAAGCAATAAACATTACTACATATATGTAGGTTGTTTTTCCTTAAAAAATAAAAAAAGACGATGCAGATGCATTCACATTTTCAAGAGTACTTGATCAGAAACCATAGAGAAACCTACTAGCAGCTCCAGAAGATGATTCCCCATTTTGGAGCCGGGACCTGGCTTTGACTACATTTGGGGTCCGGTCCCATGGCCGCCCGTTCTCATTTGACAGAGTATCCAAATTGCTCCCATTATCAGCATTCTCCACGAATGATTTCTCCTTCTTCCCGCCAGAAACCCCATCACTACTACTACCACTACCACTACCACTACCGCCACCAACAACACCAGGGCCACATGGCTTTGACAAGTTACTGGAACGTAAAGGAACCCCCTTTTCTCTACTATTAAAACTAAAGAAACTCTCCTGCGGCAATGGCCCCGATCGTGTCTTTATCTTGTTCAACCCCAGCGACGATGCAACTATCGGCGACACAGACACAGAGGTGGGCCCCGGCCCCGCAGCCTCTTCTGGTTTTTTCAACTTGGAAGGAGCAAATGAAGACGAGATTCCAGAACTGTGCTTACTCAAATTCTGTGCATCTTTCCCTTTAAAGTCCTTTTTGTTAATTTGATTTTTGCTGAAGCTGGTGGTTGGGGTGCTTGGGGATTTGTCTTTGGAAATGGATGGTGAAGATGACTTAGGCTTCTTCTTATCGGATCGGATCGGGGAATTGGAGTTAGACCCGAAAGATCGAGGACTGTTGGAGGATCCATCTGGGCTAGAAGTATCTGACTTTTTAGAAGAAAAAAATCTCCCCTTAAACACCATTTTTATTGCTCTTTACCCTTTTCCCTCTTCCCTTTTCTGGGATCCAGAGCATAATTTTACAGACCAAGCATCAAAATCAAAATTGCTGCCACTGAATTCGTACTACTAACAGTAACATGAATAGATGGATTCAGATGGAAATGAAGAGTATTTTTTATGCTATTTCGTGAGTTTTTGTGCGCATTTTTGTGAGAAAATACGAAGGTGGCGGTGCGAGTTGAACGGTTTTGGACTTTGGACCAGATTGGATAGAAAATGAATTTAGAGAGAGAGAGAGAGAGAGAGAGAAGATGAGTTGAAACCAAGAAAGGTCTGTAACTGTCGTACGAGACGACGTATTTAGGGCTTCGTTTGTTAGGCTTAAAATTTGCCGGGCATATTCGACTTGACTTCAATTCCCGTTTCACCCTCATTTTCTAATATTCATATTTTCCCATTAATTCATTTTTAATCATAGAATACACAATTTTTATCAATTTTGTAATCACATATTTATTAACTTTTTTAAAAAATCTACTAAAAAAATTACTTATTAATAAGCTTTATCTATAAAAGTAAAATTTTAAACCACGTTATCATTGTGTATAAATATCATTACTCATAGATAAAAATAATATATAGATAAGAAGATAATACTTAGATCCTATTTTATTTAAATAAAAATTAAATTTTTTGTAGATTTTGATATTAGTCGATTAAATGTGCGGTTGAAAAATTAGAACATGTTTGACACTCTTTAATTTATTTTATGGTTTGCTACGGGACCATTTTTAATCACACGTTCACACAATAAAATATTTTGCACGTATACCAAAAAAAATTTCCTACTTTTTAACTACACATTATCCTAAAAATCACTATTCAAAACTCTTTTTTCCTATCAAAATAGTTGTCAGACAGGCACTTAATAAAAATTGTGAATCCATATGTGGTTAAAAATAAGTTTTAAAGAAAAAAAAATTATAAAATGAGAGTCTAACCTTAACTGAGATATATGAATAAATAATAGCTTGTGAATTTATAAATAATTTCTTAACATGAGACCAAACTTAGTTACTCGTAGATATAAGATGTATATACCTATGTAGGGATGGCAAAAAAGCTCGCTGGCTTGGGCGGCTTGGGCTCGGTCCGGAAAAAGTCGGAGTCGGGCTCGGTGGAGGCTCGGGCCAAGCCCCATTTTGGGGCACCGGCTCGAGCCCGGTGGCTAGGCCGGCCCCAAAAAAAAAAAAAAAAAAAA
>CAIGRB010042523.1:50985-64799 GCA_903798255.1 Fraxinus quadrangulata
TTTATATAAATATGGACTTCAATCATTACAACACATTTTCATTTTATTCGTTTTCAACAAAAAGAATTGGGAAGAAAAATATATATTTTCATTGATTCATTACTCAATGTCAAATTTATTGAGAAAGAGACTCGATTAAAAGTGAAAGTTTATTGATTTAATTTATTTTACATTAGAGCAATTAAAAAAATTTGAAAAAAAAAATCAATTTAAAGATTAAAGTAGTTATTAATTTTTTTAAAAATTAATTTTATGAACCATAAAAAACATAATCTACTAACGGATCTTTAAAAATTGAATTATATTAGTAACCAAACCAATCCAATGACCAAAAATAAAAAATTCATTATCCTAATAACATATTTTTATCTAAAGAAGAAAGACTTTCAAAACTTAATAAAAGTCGACTAGAACACATTAATTATTAATCAACTGCTTCCGAAAATATTTCTCCTCTTTAATATTTAATGCAGAAAAAAAATTAAATTTTAAATAAATCTGAAAATATTATAGAATTTTTTTTTTCTAATTCCTAAAGGAGACGCCTGGATGGAGATTACAAGTATGGTAAGGCAAATAATTCCTAATTATTATTTATTTGGGTCTTTAAGATTGACAACAATCCTCTCTATTTCTACATAACCGTTACATCACCTTGAAGTGTTATCTTTTATAATTTCAAATAAAATTTTGATTCCTAACTATACTATTATAATTAAAAAATATGGTTATATACATACGAGTTTCGATTTTTAAGTGATTAAAACTTAATTTAATTAACATATAATTTTAAGTACTTCAATAAAAGAATATAATTTATAATTTTTCCTTTTATACTTAATGGAGACTACATGAAGTTGAATTATAGTTAATTTTTGGAGTTATAATCATATAATTATTAATTACTAACCATTATGCTACATTCATAATTAAGGGCATTGTTGTAAAAATAAAAATATAAATATAAGGATGGAATTGATATTCAAAAGTTTCTCATCAATCCTCCATTTTTAATTATTGTAGATAGATGTAGAAAAGATTTGTGTGTATTTACAAATTTTAATTTTTTGTTTATCATTTTAAATTTAAGAACCAGTAAAATACAACTCATACAATTTTTAAATATTATCTTAAAATGCAAAAACAATATATAATTTTATGATTTAAATGCACTCCGCCAAAATAGTGTGATTCCAAGCTCATGCATGAACCAACTTATTATTTCCATTATTGACTAGCAATCTATTTAAATTTATTTTCTTTAATTCATTACTCTACCCATATACAACGGAGGTAAGAGCATTCACAAGTGTACGTAAAAAATAATTTAATTCGTGTTCAAACATATTGAATTGGATGGAATAAAATAATGTATTCCACTAAAATCGAATGAAATGAATTTGATATAATTAAATATGGTAAAATGAATATTCTAGACTTGACAATTTTTTATTACAAGTCGTTGACACGTGCGTTGCACGAATTTTGTATTTGTTGTGTTTTTATTAGTGTAGAAATTGTAAAAAAAAAAAAAAAGTTTAAGATTTATTGGATTATTTAAGAGTTTTGGGAGCATATTATTGCTTCGCTAATACTCTATCTAAAAAAAAAAAATTAGCGTGCACATAAAAAATTCGCAAGTGTCTAGATTTCGAAGAGCATCCAATCATTTAACAGCTGACGGAAAGTAAGAAAAATATAAACTTAGCATGCACATAACAAAATTCACAGGTGTCTTGATCATGAAATGCGTCCAATCATTTAAAAGCTGATGAAAAATTAAAAAAAAAAAAAACATAAGCAAAACTAGATGCAACTGTCTAGTCATTTTCCTTACAACTTTCTAATGAACCCAGTTCGTATTATGGCTCTCAAATAGCTATTCTCATCCCATAAACAAGGGTTCACTTCATCACGATAAGGAATCTTAAACATTAATAGCATCTCAAGGAGTGATTAGCCACCATAAACTTCTCTCAACACCGAGTAACGATTAACGACACCAATACTAATTAATAGTAGATACAGGTTTGCGCCTGCTGAAAGCATCAGCATGTACGAAGGCATACCCAATTTTATAATAGCTACATTTTGCGCTCGTAATCCATATACTACCACCGCCAACCCCTACAAAAAAAAAAAGAAGAGAAATAAATATAATATTTTGAAACATAGTAAAATTTATTGCATAGAAGCTTGCATAAGACAGAGAAAGACAAAGAAATCCAACTTAAGAAAATATTAACTTTGCAAAAAATATAAAAGTTTTAGTTTAACAACCCAACTCAAGATCCATTCAACAAAAATCATAATTTCCAAAATGTCGTTTAGATAATCCAATTCCCTTATATTGAGATACAATTTCGGTATAAAACTCTAATTTCGTTAATGTTTCACATACAACCACAATAGTCAAAAAATTTAAAATATGTAAAAACATGCACCAAAGGAGTCACAATTTCATTTTCTCCATACCACATTTAATATTTATAAAACCCATGCCCACATTTTTAACATTCTCAAAAACCTATAATGGTTGAATTTCTAATAAACCTCCAATTCTACTAATGTTTCACATACAACCACAATTTCATAAAAAGTTTGTAAACATAAGCACCAAAAGAGTCAAAATTTCAGTTTCTCTACCCACGTGTCAACATTTCTAAAACCCCTAAACCCCAACCCTCAAATATCAATTTCAACACCTAAACACTTACATAAATGACTGGATTCTCAATTTCTAATGCTGCAAGAACATTCACAAAATTGGGGGAAAAAACGATGTGAAAATCAGTCAAATTCATTTTTCACTTACAAATTCCTCTATATAGATGCAGAGTTTTCACATAAACATCTTATTTCATCATTTTTTTCACATAAAACAATTTCCACACAAAAATATGTAATACCAAAAATCTTAATTCCAGTTTCTCGGTCCACATCTAAACATTCCTAAAACCCATGAATCCTCACTCTCATATCATAAATTTCAACTCTTATACACCTAACATGCATGATCATTTTTCAAATTTCTAGTTCTGCAAGAACATTGTTAGAGTCTAGGAAAAACTGTAAAAAGTGCTCAAAACCTTTTCACTTACAAAATTAATATTAACGAGAAAAAATTGAAGCTAATCATATTTAAAAAAAAAAAAAAGCAAGTGGTGCACCTGGGGCAGGACGTCCATGGAGATTCTTCACAGTATCCACCGAACACTCCAGTCGCCGATCGATGGCTCTCAACGGCAAAACCCAACAAGCATTCTTGACTAAAAATCCACAATCATCAATTAATTACAAAAGATGGAAAAAAAAAGTTCAATCGTGGAGCCCGTAAGATGAAAACCGAAGCAACTTATTCATTATTCATGAATCAATGGAAGAATCCAACAAAAGCACAACTCTCAATAACATTTTCTTATTCAAAAGCAACAGATAAAGATCGTAAACGTGGTAACTATGTTCAACCTCGACGACTTAACTCAAAAAAGAAATTAGTGTGATTGAATCATGAGATGGCATGAAAATTTTCAGCTATAGAAAATGAATACCAAGACAATGAGTTGCATGTAAGTTTCTATTGATAAAATGAACTTGAAAAACAAAGAGATCAGCATAAGCACAAAAATTTTCATTCAATCAATAAATTAATGAATACGCAGAGAGAACGAAGACAAAAAGTATAAGAAATGAAGCTACAAGGACACAAAAATCCAAAATCTTCAACTTCAACTTCAAACGAAAATAATACAAATTGCAGAGAACAAAATAACACATTCGAACCCTAACTTTCCATCATCAAATAATAGATTGAAACAACAATTTTTTTTTAAAAAAAGGAATAAAATCTTCAACGCCTAAATCTTTAGCTCAAATATGGAAAATAAAAATGAATTTCCGAACTACTAAAACCTTGACAAGAAGAAAACACTTTCGAAGACTAAATCTTGAGATCACCAACAACAAAAATAGCAAAGATAATAAGAGTTAAAAATGAAGCCACAAGGACACTAAAATCTTAAACCATCAGTTTAAATTTCAAATGAAAACAACACAAACCACAGAGAACAAAATAAAACATTTGAACCATTGATCTTCATCATCAAATAATAACAATCCAAATAACAGATTGGAATAGTAAATCTTCAACAAAGAAAGGAAAAAAACTTCAAATTCGAATTTTTCAACTCAAATATAGATGATAAAAAAGAATGTTCAATCTTTCAACACTTGATCAGTAAAAAACACATTCGAAGACTAAATCTAAAGGCCACGAACAAAGACAATAAGTGTAAAAAAAAAAATCAAAAGGACAATGTAATCCAAAATCTTCAGATCTAACGTTGAACGAAAAACAGAAAATCACAGACAACGAAATAACACGTTCAAACCCTAGATCATCAGTCAACTAATAGAAAAAAAAATAGATCCAAACAGTAAAAAAAAAAAAAAAACTTGGAAGCCACGTAAACCGTCATATAAAAAAAAAATACAAACAAACACAAACTACATTTTTTTTTTGACATCAACGGAAAGAAGAAATGCATGGAGATATTACCGATTGGAGACGGGAGCGTAAACTTGACCAAATCCTAAACATCGTTCAACCAAAAAATGAAAATTTAGTACGAGATTAATAGTGAAAAGGATAATTGAACTATCAAGGGTCAAGAAGGCAAAGCTTTTTAGGAGAGAGGGGAAAAGAGTACGAAGTGTGTGTGGATGAGAAGAAGCAAAAATGGTGAATATGGAAAGGAATGGTCGAGTAACGTATGAAAATGGAGAAAAAGTCCTATGTCAGTTTCACGTGCATCTTAACATAAAAAAAATGTATGTGTCTCCGCGTAGCGCGAAGACATCGTGTCCGCGATGCGCGAAGACACGGTGTCTCTTCCTGCGCGGAGACTTTGTTTTATTAATCTAAGTTAAGATGTATTGAACCAATTTTCAAGATATAAAATCAAATTCAAGCCGTGAAAATTGCCTTTTTTTTACATAGTTGCGAAATTGGACGACCGGATGAGTGAAATTTGGAAAAATGAACAACAGCAGCTCATTGTTTTACTGTTACATTTGCAGTAGCTAAAAACTGCATTTTTTAATATAGTAGGATAGGATATTACTATTATGCTACATATACATAATAATTTATGTACACGTGATATTATGAAATATGATTGGATCAAAAAAATTTCAACTAAAAAATAAATTCTACACTCTTTTTGACACATCTTCTGTATATAAACTATCATATAACTATATTGTGTACAAATAACATTATTCATGATATTATATATTATATGTTCAAAATACTCTAATTTAAAATGATATTAATAATATATTGATGTAAAATAATTAATGAAACTTCAGAATCTTGAAAAATTCAATTATTTCAAAGTGAAAATATTGTCATTTGTTTACTTAGTGCTGAAAAATAAAAATAAAAATGATATGATAAATTAACATAGCATTATTTCGTTTCATATTTGGTTTGGAGGTCTATGCTAAAAGTAAGGGAGCTGGTTGTTCATGAAAATATTTGTTCATTTTAAAACTACCGCAAGTGTACGGTTCGTAATAAGTAATAAGTAAAATTTAGAGTTCCGGATATCGTTCCCGCATGGATTGATTTAGTTCAATTTTTCTACTTTGACCTTAACCAAATCAAGAATATATTGCATTTATGTTGTGATGAAAATTATGACTACACTAATTTACTAAAGTGATTGCAAGTAAACTAAATGAATTAAAATGTAAAATTATGCTAGAAAATGAGTTATTAAATTCAATTAATGAAAAGCGTATTAGGATCATGAATCCCCATGCAATGATCTCTTTTAATCCCAATTTTATAGATTGACAACACGGTTGAAAATTGAAGAATCAATGTTCATATTCTATTTAACAATCTCTCTCGAATAATGTTGAACCTACTCTCATATACGATTCGACTATATCTCTATGACGAATACAAATATACAATAATGCATGAATTTTTGTGAACACTTAAAGATTCACGTAAGGTATAGCGGTATATCTCTATCCTTTATCGGATTCTACGATGATTTATACCTTGTCAGCATATTTCCTTTATCTCGAATGCATGAAATATGCCACCAAAATCACAAAATCATTTGCGCACATAATTGTGGAGAAAAGTAAATATATATAAATCATTCAAATCCAAATAACGTGTTCTAATGTCAACAATATAAAATCAGGAACTAAAAGATTACATCACATGGTTCATCATTCTCTTATTATATAAATATCTAGCCTAACATATTGAAAGGAAGAAAATAAAAAAATAATAAAGAAACGATTTCACCTCGATTAATCTTGAATTGAATTTTCGTGTTCTTGAAGTTGATTTTCATGTTCTTGCCTCTTTTCTTCTCTCAAAACCCTTGTAAAATATGTTGTAATGTGTACCCCCTCATTTCTGGACGACTCTAGGGTTTTAAAAGACGCTCCAAGATTCGTTTTCATAAGAGTTGTATTCAAATTAGGAAACCAGAAAAAAAATTTCGATTTGGCCTGGGCGGGCGCCCAGTAGAAAATGGGCCGGCCGCCCAGCATAATTTTTTGCTCCTGTTGACGATGTTGATGGCGGGGGGGCCGACCAATATAACTGGACGGCTGCCTAGTTACAAAACTTTTGCGAATTTTCTTTTCAGCCCATTTTCTTCAATCTTTCTCCCATCTTGATCCTCCACATCAAATTACTTCAATTTTAGTGTTTCAACTTTTACTCAAGTGCATATTACTCCCCAAACTTCTATCAATTTTCCAATTTATCATTCTTTCTTTTCCAATTTCCTAGAAACATGTCTAAAATTGAAATAAGATAAAATTGACCCAAGTTAAGTAAAATACAATAATAAAACGACACAAAAGTTTAGTAATATGACCACAAATAAGTGCACAAAAATGCACTTATCAAATACCCTCAAACTAAAACATTTGTTCATCAAACAATACTAAAACTTAACTCCACATAAACATGGTTTAACAACCTGCCATGCCTCAGGATTGGAATTTAGCAATTAACCAAAAGAACAACTTCAACAGTGCAAAAATCAAATCAATCTCCACCAGTTCTATGCATAACTCGACGTGTGTGTAAACCCATGTAGACATATCAAGCTCGTGATTGGCTCAACACCTGACCCATAATAATCAAATATTTTCTTACTTCGCTCGAGAGATGCACACATCCCCAAACTTATTCTTTTCACTCTATTTTCCCCGGGGTGTATTCTAAAGTTGAACTCATTTACGTCTATTCCTTACCCTCTCTTAGTTTGAATATATCTTACTATTACAATTTAACATTTCAACATGTGGAGATTCTCCTATATCTTTTATTGCTTTAACCTCTAAGACTAAACCAAGTTACTTGCCTCTCGTTAAATGTATAGTTCTATCAACCAGATGTCTAAGGCTTAATCAATGCAATTTCATATACAATAGTATAATCAAGTTTTTTTTTTTTTTTGGTAACATCTTCTCATTTGCTTTCTATATAACACATGTAACGAGTTTTAGGCCGATAACTCCCAAATCAGATGACCATAGGGTATCGGATTTTCAACCACCCTTATAGGCTTAGTCACTCGAGTTATACATGTTCGAAAAGATGATTTTATTATTTTTTATTCATATATAGATTAGCGATATGCCCCTTTTCTTTTAGACATCTAGTTTCTAAAACTAATATCTAACTTAAAGCTTTTACCTCGTCTTCGTCTCATTGATTCTAGACAATCCATACAGGTTGACATCATGGACGGAACCGCTACTCATCTCCATGTTTCCCTATAATAACTCAACAATCTCCAAACTACTCTATAATTGGATCATGAAATAATATAATAGAGGTTATTTGGGTCGACTTTCTATGTTCAACTATTCTCTATGTATTGAACCAAATCACCAGCAAAATATGTCAAACATGAGTATTGTGCATAAAACTTTGTCAAGTTTCATGTAAACAAGCTTTGATTAATTTAATAGTGCACTATTTCCATTATTCACAGTCCATACATAGTCCAATATTCAACATCATAGCCAGCAAAATCATCAAACCCACACAAGCACATAAAAACTCTAATCGAATGCTAGAAAATAAATAGATCAAAACTTAATAAATTTTCTTTTTTTTCACACAATCACACAAAAACGGCAGTAACATGATGAATGAAAATATTCTCACCCCAAACTTATACAGAATATTGTCATCAATACTTAAAGAATAGAGAAAAATTACACGCACATAAAATTAAGGACAAATTCTCATAAAAATAAAGAAAATGTGGATGTGAAGTTGCAGATGATGGAGTAGAAGAAGTGTGTACCATGCATAGACTCTTTGTGTCCTATAAAGATGATGGATGACTCAATGTTATTAAAAATTATCAAAAATGCAGAAAATTTCTAATTTAATGCATAAATCGAAATAAATAAAAGAGAAGAATTTGTTTGGTTGCCTCCCAACCAGTGGTAGTTTATAGTCTATAGTTTGACTTCACCCCAGTAAGTTCATGGTGGTTCAAATTGAAGAATTCATCATTGCACTTTGCAATTTCCAGCTTTGCAACCTCTTTTAGCTCTTCAAACTTTAAATTTACCATTTTCATCTCTACCAAGCAATCCTCCAAATTTTGGTTTTCTTTCTGGCATTTTTGTTAAAGGGATAGTTCGTCTTCATTGATACACTGACATTCTTTGAGGGCTAATGGTTGTTTGGATGGATTATATAATGTAAAAATTTCTTGCTCCTCTTCTACCCTCAAGATGAGCTCACCTATCTCCATATCAATCAAGGTTCGACCTGTTGTTAAGAATGGTCTTCCCAAAATTATTAGAATGCTTTTGTCTTCTTCTATGTCTAAAATAAGAAATCCACTAGGAAGATAAATTTCCCCACTTTAAACAGCACATTTTCTATAATCCCTTTAGGGTGGGTAAGAGACCTATCAGCCAGCTGCAGAGTTACCGTTGTTGCTTTAGGCTCTCCCAAACCAAGTTTCCTGAAAATAGAAAGTGGCATCAAGTTAATAATCACACCAGTATCACATAAAGCATTAAAAGTCCCAGCTTCTTCAATGGAAATAGGTAAGGTGAAACTCCCTAAATCTTTGAGATTGGGAGGCAGTTTCTTTTGTAATCTTGCACTACTCTCCTCTGTCAGTGCCACAATTTCAAATTCTATAAGTTTTTTCTTCTTTGATATCATGTCCTTTAGAAATTTTGTATAGCTTGAAATTTGTCTTATGAAGTCTATGAACGGGATATTAATGTGGAGTTTTCTCAGTACATCCAGAAACTTCTCAAATTGTTGGTCTTGTTGGTGTCTCTTCAACCTTTGTGGGAATGGTATAGGAGGCTCGGAGGGATTGATAGGAACGGTTGCCTTAACCCGTAGTGTACCTGAACATAAAAATTTTCCATAACTTGAAATTTGTCTTATTGCATCTATGAATGGAATATTAATATGGAGTTTCCTCAGTACATCCAGTAACTGCTCAAATTGTTGGTCTTGTTGGTGTCTCTTCAACCTTTGTGGAAATGGAATAGGAGGCTCGTAAGGATTGATAGGAGCGGTTGCCTTCATCCGTAGTGTATCTGAACTTTATTTAGTAGATGTCTCTATTGTCTGTTCAGTCTGTTCCACTTACTCCTTATTTGAAGAAAGTACTGTATCTTTAGTAAGTCTCTTGACTTGAATTTTCGACAATTGCACTCCACTCCTAATGGTGATTGCGTTCGCAGATGGATCGTTAATTCTTTCATTCTCCAAAACTCGTATAGCCATTACCTGCTCTATTGTATTAATCTCAGTATTGCTTGGCAAGGTTCTGGTACTCTGTTTGTCATAGAAAGGGCTATCTGCCCCATCTGTGTCTCCAGATTCTTAATAGCAGCACCCTGATTTTAAAAATTTGTTTCAGTCTTTCTCATGAGCTGGTTAGTTGTTTCCATGTATTTATCCATCTTTTCCATGAGTTTTGCAAACATCTCCTCCAACTGGGGTTTATTCTCCTGCTGAAACTGCCCTTGAGTTCGTTTGTGATTTTAATTTTGATTTCCACCCCAAGAGAAATTTGGATGATTTCTCCACCCCGAATTGTAAGTGTCAGAATGGGGGTTGTTGTACTGACGTTGACCCCACTGGACATACTCCATTTGTTCTATTCCTTGTGAAAGTATGAAACATTCAGGTGTGCCATGTTCTGCCCCGCACTCCTCACAATTGGACATCTTTACTTATGCTGAATTTACCGTTTATGTTTTGCTCTCCACCTTATGAAATAGGGAGTTAATCTTTGCAGATAAATTCGAGTAGGTATCTACCTCGTATACTCCAGTTGATTTCTTTGAACCCATTCGATCTGAAGACCACATGACTGAAGTATTAGCCATTCTTTCGAACAATTCCCAAGCTCCATCAATCGTTTTGGTGGTTAGAGATCCATTTGATGACGAGTCCACCATGCTCCTGAAAGCTGGAATTAATCCTGTATAGAAGAATCTGATTTGTGATTGTTTATCGAACCCATGTTGATGACATTTCCTTAGCTAGTTCTTAAATCTGTTACATGCCTCATCGAATGACTCAGATTCATTCTGGATGAATATTGATATTTTGTGCCTCAATCTTGCCACTTTGGCCAATGAGAAGAATTTCGTACAGAATTTGTGGGATAGATTGTTCCAAGTAGTTAAACTTGCCACAGGAAGTGAATCTAGCCACTCAAGTACTTTATCTCGTAGTGTGTGTGGGAATAATCTTAGCCTGATAGCATCTTCTGATATTCCTTGGTACCTGAAATGTTGACACATATCCAAGAATCGGGGTACATGTGTATGGAATTCTCGTTGGCCATCCCGTAGAATTGGTGTCCGTTCTGAAAGAGTTGGATGGCATTCGTCTTCAACTAAAGGTTTGGATGTTCGAATGTGAGATAGACAGTGCTGGATTGAATTTGAGTGACGAATGGTGACAAGAAACCCCCAAGAAGAGCATTCACATCATATTGTGCATCCGCATTGGATGGAGCTGCAGGATTCACTCTCGGTTCTAATTGTTGATCAGCCATTTGTATTTGTCCTTGATTTTCCTGTTGTGCTGTTCTAGCTATTCTTTGCTTGCGATGAAAAGTTCGTTCAATCTCCAAATCCGTTGGAAATAGTTCACCGCCAACTGATCTTCGCATGCAAGACTTGAAGAAAAGAAAAACAGTAGCACTTAGATAAGCCTAAGTAGAAAAACTGAATAAAATAGAATATGTAAAATAAATTAAAGACAAGTTCGAATTAGTGTCTAAATAACAAAAATCAACTAATAATCAATCCCCGAAAGTTGCGCCAAAAACTTGTTCACGAAATATATTTGTTCGTTTTAAAACTATCGCAAATGTATGGTTCGTAATAAGTAATAAAGTGAATTTAGAGTTCGGGATATCGTTCCTATAGGGATTGATTTAGTTCAATTTTTCTACTTTGACCTTAACCAAATCAAGAAAATATAGTGTTTATGTGTATGATGAAAATTATGACTAAATTGATTTACTAAAGCGATTGCAAGTAAACTAATTGAATTAAAATGTAAAATTATGATAGAAAATTAGTTATTAAATTCAATGAATAAAAAGCGTCCTAAGATCATGAATCATCATGCAATGACCTCTTTTAATCCCAATTTTACAAATTGACAACACAGTTGAAGTTTGAAAAATCAATGTTCCTATTCTATTCGACAATCTCTCTCGAGTATTATTGAATATACTCTCATATACAACAATATATCTCTATGACGAATGCAAATATACAAGAATGCATGAATTTTTGTGAACACTTAAAAATTTACGTAATGCATAGCGGTATATCTCTATCATTTATTGGACCCTACGATAATTTATACTTTGTCGAGCATATTTTCTTTCTCTTGAATGCATGAAATATGCCACCAAATTCATAAAATCATTTGTGCACATAATTGTGGAAAAAAGTAAATGTATATAAATCATTCAAATCCAAATAACGTGTTCTAATGTTAATAATATAAAATCAGGAATTAAAATATTACATCACATGGTTCATCATTCTTCTAGTATATAAATATCTAGCCTAGCATATTGAAAGGAAGAAAATCAGAAAAATAATAAAGAAACGACATTACCCCGATTAATCTTGAATTAAATTTTCGTGTTCTTGGAGTTGATCTTCATGTTCTTGCTTCTTTTCTTCTCTCAAAAACCCTTGTAAAATATGTTGTAATGTCTCCCCCCCTCACTTTTGGACGGTTCTGGGGTTTTAAAAGATGCCCCAAGATTCATTTCCATTAGAGTTGTATTCAAATCAGGAAACAAGAAAAATTTTCCTGATTTGGCCTAGACGGGCGCCCAGTAGAAAATGGGGCGGGTGCCCAGTAAAAAAAGGGGCGGCCGCCCAGCAAAAAATTTTGTTCCTGTTGACGATGTTGATATAAATAGGTGGCTACCCAATTATAAAACTTTCGCGAATTTTCTTTTTAGCCCCTTTTCTTCAATCTTTTTTCCATCTTGATTATCCACATCAAATTACTTCAGTTTTAGTGCTTCAACTTTTACTCAAATGCATATTAGTCCCCAAACTTCCATTAATTTGTCAATTTATCCTTCTTTTTTTTTTTTTTTCAATTCCTTAGAAATATGTCCAAAATTGAAATAAGATAAAATTAACCTAAGTTAAGTAAAATGCAATAATAAAACGACACAAAATCTTAGTAATCTGGCCCCAAATAAGTGCACAAAAATGCACTTATCACTGGTGGAGGAGAACATAAGATGGTTTGTAGGTAAACGTAAATATATTTTGGTTACAAAATGTATACTTTACATCAATATATTACTAGTACCTCCTTCAATTAAATTAATTTGAACACATAAGATAAAATATAAGAGAGGAAGTACTGCGTCCACATTATGAATACTAGCTTTTTTCCTCTGGAATTTCTTGTTGCTTGGCCACATCGATCAATTTTTTACAATTCTCTCATACAGCTCATAAGCATCATCCACGTCCATAGTCATTATCGATCATTCCCCTGAGCATCTACCATGTTTTTGAACTCCTGACGTATACCGTAGTGGAAGAGGTACACTTGAGCTTGCTTAGGAATGTCTAGATTGAGACACTTCTTGTACAAACTCTTATACCATTCACATACTTCCGGATAGCTCTCAAGGTCCTTCTATTTAAATGCATAAATTTCATTTCGGATTCGATGAACTTCAATGGCTAATCACTTCGGATAGCATGATAAAGGCATGTGTATGTTCATGAGGATTCTCTGTGGCCTTCCCACAGAACCTGATGTCATGATGATTCTGTAAGTGGTTTATGACATCTGATTGGATATGGAAGTTAGCTTGTCCGAAGGGCGGGTAAATGATCAGAGGTTGAACTGGAGTTGGCATTGGATTAACAAAATCCCTTACCAATATTTGTTTATCGTTGGCAATAGGCATTTGTGGATCTGGATTCTGGTGGTGGTTGCTAAATCGGATCCTGAATCTGATTTTGATTCTCTGCCATTACCTTTGCTTCTCTTTGTTTTCTTTTACGCCGTCTAAATGTTCTTTCGATCTCGGAGTCTAGTGGAACTAGATCGATCTCGTCAAAATATTGCATAAGCCGGTAAAGACTTGCTAAGAGTAAAAACACGAGAATATTAGGTATTTCAATTAAAGATAAAAAAGAACAAAAGCAAAAAAAAAAAAAAAAAAAAAAAAAATTAAATTAAATAAAAAAAAAAAAAAAAATAAAAA
>CAIGRB010042523.1:68890-83702 GCA_903798255.1 Fraxinus quadrangulata
GTACGTAGAGGTTTAATTAAATTTTATTAATTATAATTATTAAAATTTAATTACCACCTCATTTGTGAAATAAAAATTAATCCACCTATTTTTTGAAAATGAATTTTAAAAAGTAGGTTTCAAGTTAATTTTCTCTTCAATTCTTCCCCGTCACAACCTCCTCCTTTTCCCCTTTCAAACGATTAATTATGCAGCACGAATTGATTTAAATCAATTATTCAAACCTCAATCTGAAAGGAAAGTGAACCCTAAATTCTGTATGCGTAGTTGAAATCAGTAGCTGAATTGAGATTCATAAAGACCCGCCAAAATGACAAGTAGTTGGAGGAGAACATTTGGGAATGTGAAGTCCTTTGTTGGGAATTCTATGGGAGGCTTAAGGGGAGGCAGTAATTTGGCCTCCTGGGTCGTCGCCGGAACTCTAGCTTATTTCCTCTGGGTCAGGCCTTCACAGCAACTCAAAAAAGAGCAAGAGGCGAATGTTCACTCCTATGTCACTTTCAATTTTTTACGACTTTGATGTTTATTTTTTTTAAAATTTTTGTTTTCGCAGGAGAGGGCGGCGTTGGCGGCAACTTCAGATCCTTATAAATATGTCGAAAAGCGCAAACCGATTCCGGATCCTCAGGTACTGCATACATTTTAAGATTTGTGGATAATTTTTTGGTCTTGATGGAAATTGGAATTCACGGGAGTGTAGGTGTAAATTTTGGCAGGAAACTGGGTTGAGATATGGGAATAAAAACAAGGAGAACAAATCCGGGAAATGAATTGAGTAAGTTTAGATAGGTTGCAACTGCTGAAATGCTGAAAAGCTGTGGATTAAGTTACTGTATGTTATACACTAATACATACCTGAATGCATTGAAATTTTTTACTCAATCAGTTGTTTACCCAGGTGACAGTTCGAATAAATGATAAAAAGAATATGGAGCGCTGGATATATGTTGTTAATGTTTTTGTTTAGTTGAGTTAATCAATGAATTTTCTAGTATGTGATTTGCTTTTACTTTCTCGCGGAGAAGAACTATAGTACAAATTTAATGGTTACCGAATCACTATACATCGTTATAAACTTGGAACATGTGATTGTTGAAACCTAAAAAAGAGTATGTTCGAAGAAATTATAATTTGTTCAGTGCCAACAACATGCTAGTATAAATGAATAATCCGTTTAGTCAGAAATGAAGTACAGCAGTAAGCTGGTAGATTCAAAATTACTTGGAGGAGACGATAATGACGGCATCATCATAGGAAGTTTCTTCAGATCTCAGCTACTCATTTGCAAAACTTGAAACCATGATATGACGCTCACCTTTCAATCCTTGCTGAAGTGGTGTGATTTTGTATCTTTTCAATGTGAACTGGGATGTTAAGGTTACAATTTTTTTCCCTTCTTTGATCTTCCAGGTGATCTCATAATTACCTGACTACCAGCTTAAACATCAGAATCTTTGAAGCTAAATTGTGTTTGACATTAGTGATTTAGTACTGACACGTAAACGTAGGCATGCCAGAAAGGGGAAATCAGAGTTTCTTTCATATTTTTCTCTTGGAGAAATTGTGAGTACATGGCTTAGATGCTCTCAAAGATAATTCCAGTTTTTTAACCGCTTGTGGAGTTAATAGATGAAATTTATTTGACCTCTTTCCCCCACACAGACTTCAATAATTTCTAATATTTTGCAAAACTCCACTACGAAGCCCCCATTTGCTTTGAATCATTTTATCGATTTAGTTAAAAACAAAACATTTACTCATTTTTGAAATTTAATATGTTTGATTATAGCAAAGAACAAATTGAGTTATAAAGAATTTTAAAAGTTTAAGATGATTTTGTAATCACTTCTTCTTAATTGATTGTTCAAATAAGCATAATCAAGGCATATACGCCAAACCAAAATGGAACCTTGGTTGTATTGAAGGATGTAAATTGGCTTTTTAAATTTTTACAAGAAGCATGTACTTCGCAATAACGAAGTTCATCAAGGTTTGCAATGACAAAGTTGTTCATTATAATGTACTTTTCCAGCCTTCATATAATTTTACATCTACACCTGCCACTTTTCGTTATTTGTTCCTACAAATTTATTTTCTGTTGCAACACAAATAAATTACTTCTTAAATTCTTTGAACTTTGACTTAATATCTCATATAGAGAATGAAGCTGTCTAACAGATTTCAGTTTGACTACGTTAACATTCTAGGGAGTTGTGCAAACCTTTAGCTGAAGTTTATGAAAATATCAGTTCAAGAAAGTTGTTCCAATGAACCATGTAATGAGGTACCAGTGGCCTGGTAAAGTGACTTCTCTTGCCACCTTCTGGTTTTATTTATATATATACAAGCATTTCGGACTTGTGGTCAATACTTTTTCTTCTATAAATCAATACTTTTTTTCTTCTATAAATCCAAGGCAACGTTTCTTGTTGTTTAGAAAACAAAAATTATTTTTGAGAACTGATTCTTGTATAGCTGTATTGGGTGTCTGATTTCGGAAAGACTTAAAAAGGTTGAAGTGGCAAATGATTGTGGTGAGAGCCCTTGGGCATTATTTGGTTTCCCAAATTCGAATTAGCTGAGGTGATCGAGGACTTTTAACTAATGGCCAGTTTTTGCGAACACGATAGGAGTTAGCTTAAGTTACAGTTTTCAGTACTAGTATCCTTTGGTTCGCTAACCTTCTTAAATAATGAAATTTTAATCACTTTAGTAATATAAGCATCCTTCACTGCTTCAGCCAAGGAAGATAAGTAGCCAAGGGTACACTTGATCATCTCTTTTTCGGATTTTGATGGTTCGATTGTAACATTTATATGCATTGAGTGGTTGTTGGTGTCTTTGTTGTTGTCATTTGGTTCTAGTAGTGGTGGTCTTGATTTGAAATTGTTGGACTGACAGTAGGAATGGTTACTAATTTTTTTTATGTTGGTTGATATTAAGAGTAGTAATGGTGCTGTTCTGTCCAAGGAAGAGGAAATCACTTGGTCTTTTTCCTGGAATGATTTCAGTCCTTTCATGCTCTTAACATGCAGTATAAACATGCATTTCTCTTATTACAGTATATTACTTAAATGGTTGAATTTTTTAGCCGAAGGACTTTGTTTCACCAGTAAGAATATACAAATCAGTGTACATTAATTGCTGTTCCTAAATGGTGTTTATACGTGAATCAAATCTGTTCAACATTTAATGAGGAGTTCTTCAATGATATTACTTCACTATCAGTGCAGAAGAATGTACTGAATTCTTAAGCCACTGCAGTAATAGTTACTACCTTGCATTATTTCGTGAAACTCTTCATGATTGATGCAAAATGCTTTACTCAGTTCGGCGGATAGGATAGATTCTCTTTGTTTCTATTTTACCTGTCACCCTAATTTACTTAGCTGCATCTGCATGATAATGAAACTTTTGATCAACAATTTATAATTGTAGATTCACGTTGGATGTCGACAAATACATGTTTGAGTAAGCTTGCAGCATGTGCAAGTATAGGATCACCCAGGATGCGTGCAGTTTTTAACTGTTTAAAAAGAATGATCTTTAGCTCATTGTAACAATGACAATGATCTTCAAATTCTTGGTTGCATATTATTTTCCTGGATAAATCAAGAGTGATGTGTGTATGATTAGATGTAATCAAACTAGCTTAACAATACCTGATAATGGGTTCAAGTGTGTGTGTAAACTTATTTGGTTAAGATCTCTATGATTTATGCTCCATATGTTTGTAGTAGTTTGTTAAATAATGTCCCATATAGTGTGATGTTTTCTCTATTAAGCCTGTTTCAGTGATTTTCTTCAGAACTGATAATTTATTTAGCTTGTAGACTGACTTGAACACAAATTAATTGAGCCAACTTAAGGTGCGGGGAAAAGATGGGAAACTTGGATCATGTGACAAGGGGAATACTACTATTACAATGATTTTGGCATTCACGTTGTCCTCCCATTAGAAAAAAAAGTAACATCAGTTGTTATGGGAAAGGCAATAAATCATAACTATAAAAAATTTCATAAGAGTAAACCATATACTGATGCTCTTTGTATATTAATCTTTCATATGAAGCCAAGCTTCTGAGGTTAAGGTTGTCCATATTTACATGGGAAAATTGCAGCCAAGATACCAAACTTTGTATTTTGTTGCAGATTATGCCTAAACCTTTCATTTGTTCCACCTAAGGTATCAAAACTTTAAAAAAATCGTAGGTCCAGTCCAAATTGACAGTTTCCGTCTACTTGACTACCAAAATCGTTAATTGACCTCAGAAATGAAAAAAATTAATAATTTTCTCCAAATAGACAATGGCAATCTGGGCATTACGCACTTTCCCTTCAAAAGAAAAAAGTCAATTACTCTTCATTTCATCATTCAACATGGAACCTGCGAACATCCACGAAGATGAAGATGAGGTGGGCAGTTGCTGGCAGCTATTGGCATTGATGGTGAGAACTATATGTTCCTTATAGCATGGGCAGTTGTAGATGCTGAGAACGAAACAAATTGACAATAGTTCATACAGTTGTTGGTTGATGACATAGGGATGTATAACCCTAGAGCTTGGACATTCATTTCCGATAAACATAAAAGGTTTCGTTGATTGTATAAGTCAATTATGTGAAGGGGCTGTGCATAGGTATTGTACTAGATATCTATACAGCAATTTCATTTTGGTACACAAAAGGTGTGACTCTTAAGAACTTGTTTTGGGCTGCAGCAAGGATAACAACTGTGCCAGAGTGGAGGAATGCAATGAATAAGTTAAAAGATGTTAATGAAGAAGCTTACAATTAGTTCAATGAAAAACCACATTCCCAGTCGAGTAGATCACATTTTGAAGCTCATTCCAAGTGTGATATTCTTTTGAATAACTTATGCGAGGCATTCAATTCTTCCATTGTTATTTCCAGAGAGAAGTTGTTGCCAAAGTGGAGGAATGCAATGAATGAGTTAAAAGATGTTAATGAAGAAGCTTACAATTGGTTCAAGAAAAACCACATTCCCAGTGGAGTAGATCACATTTTGAAGCGCATTCCAACTGTGATATTCTTTTGAATAATTTATGCGAGGCATTTAATTCTTCCATTGTTGTTTTCAGAGAGAAGCCTATTATCTCAATGTTGGAGAAAATCAGATATCAGCAAATGATAAGAATGAATGCAAAAAAAGAATCAACACAGAGGTGGGATCATGCATTTGGGTCAAGAGCAATGAAAATCATTGAGAAGGCTAAGGCTGATAAGCATCATAGATGGATGGAGGTAGAGTGCTGATTTGACAAAACATGAATATGCATGCAGAAAATGGCAGCCGATTAGATTACCATGTCCCTATGCAATATCAAGCATGTTTTTAAGGGAAATAGGCATATATGAATACATTGATCCATGTTATAGCAAGGAAACATACCTCATGTTACTCCCCAGTGATCCAACCTATGTCAGGACCTGAGCTATGGCCAGACCTAGGTAAGCACCCTCTAAATCAACCGCAGAAGAAAAAATAGGCAAGCAATCCAAAAAAATGAGAAAGAGGTCACAGGCTGATCCACTTGCAGGAATTAAGATGGGAAGGACTAGCATGAAGATGACGTATAAACGATGTGGGAGATCTGGACATAACAAAAGAACTTGCAAAGGACCATTGCATGGTGAAGCTAGTTTACAACCAGAATCACAATCAAGCACGCTACCAGAGTCTCAATAAGATATACAGTCAAGTGCATCAAAGGGAAAGAGAAAAGCACCTTCAACAATAACTTCACAGTGATAGATGAAGAAGTCCAAGAATCAATGATCCAAATTTTCAACATGATTTGTTTTCTTCTTTTTAGAGTGTGTTTGGTGGGGATTAAAATTAAATTTTTAGTAGATTTTGATAGAAGTTTTTGAAATATGTAGTTGAAAAGTTGTGGGACCCATAGAAGATGTGGTTAATATTGATAGTTTGACTTTGATTTAGATTAAAATCTGATTTTAATTTATACCAAACAAGCTCTTAATTTTGCTAGAAAGTGAACTTATTTTGTGTGATTTTGTAAAATGGACTTCAATTATGTTGCAAATGCTGTATTTTTTGAAATGTGGACTGGAAACACATGCAGCAAATGTTGTGACTTTGTAAAATGGCCTGGAATTTCAAATGGAATAGTCACATGTTTTGGATGGTTGAAGTTGCATTTCTTACATTATACTGTGCTTTCATCATGTTTTCAAATTATATTCATCGAATATCAGGTGCAGGCAATTAGGAATTATGTAAACGCTTTGGTGCTTTTAAGCACATCTTACAAAAGGTTTGGTAGTGTTCATGCAATTATTATCAAATGTTTGGAACTGTCACTGCAACTGTTACAAAACGTTTGGAGTGTAATATGATCTCTAATTTCTCATTAAACGAATGGCAAAAATAGAAATATAAAAGTTAGGATCAGCAATAATACAGAAAGAGACATTTCATTTCAAGAAAAAAGTACAATGGAACTACATTTCACAACATATAACACAAAACCTCCAATGCCTAAACCTTAAACCTAAATTTTTGAAGCTAAATATGCCCATCCCACAAACTTATCCTACATACCTATGTACAAACTCATTTTACAAACACTCCACATACAAAACTGAAAAGTCAAGTCTTCCACACATTTGGTCTTGTTACTTGGAAGGTGCTGATTTCAGCTTCCATTTCCTTCCTAGCTCATAATAGACTGGAATCAGCTCCTTAAATCTCTCACACATAGAAGGGTCACACCACATAAAAATGGTACATCCACCTAGATAATGGCTTCGAGGACAAGTGAGAAATCTTTTTTCTAGGTTTAGATTCGTCCATGAGGTCTTCATCTGCGTTGGGAACTACATCTGCGTACATTATCTCTATCTACATTTTGATTTTTTTTTTTTTACTAACTGTGGGAAAGAGAATGATATTAATAGTGATGAAAATTGATGAAAAATGAACAGTGAAGTATAATAATAGAAAGGAAAAGTGTGTAATGCCCTCTATTTGGGAAAAATTATTAAACTTCTTCATTTCTGGGGTTAACTAACGATTTTGGTAGTCAAATAGACGAAAATCGTTAATTTGGACTGGACTTGCGATTTTTTAAAGATTTGGTACCTCAGGTGACACAAATGAAAGGTTGGGCAATCTATATCATTTGCCATTTTGATGCCACCCTTATTGTCTTCTTACTTTGCTGGTAGTCATAATTGTTATGCTTCCTATACGAAATTCCAATTTAAATGTTTTAGATTAGAATTTTTGTTCATCTATGATCTTATTTTCCATGGATTATTTACGTTGACATCTTCTTGACCTTTGTTACATGAATGAATCTGGAACCTCTGCTCTCTCAGGTTAATTGCTTCTTCACCCCATTTGCTGGATTCCCAAATAGAAAAAGGCTGTTTTTTAAAAGATCTTTAAACTTTGTATAGATGTATACCTACTTTTTAATACAATTGAAATTATTTATTTTACATATTTGGACATGTGGAATACGGCCCTAGATTCTCTCTTTGTGGTATATGCATGTAATTTTGAATTCTGAAAAAAACTTGGAAATGACGTTTATAACAATAAAAAGGCCAGCTAAAGTTGTAAGGCTGATGTTATCTGGGCTGAGGTTAATATGCTACAGTTCATTTTTATAGTCTAGAGAAGGGATGCCTGTTCGTTTGACTCTGTATACCTGTGGCTGTGGGTGGTTGTTTGTTTGTCGCTCCCAGCTACCTGACCTTGCTTGGCCATATGCTTTGAAGTCGTAGCTTTTGCAAATTTTGTATTTGCTGCCTAGAAATGCAATGTTCAATGAGAATATTTATGGTATTAGATTTAAAGATGAGGCAGAATGTGAATTTCTAGAAATAACTATCATTCTGGTTCCGTGAAATCAAATTATTCCTATAAACTCACACGGATGAATAGTTTAAAATGGACAAGATGTTCGTTCATTGAAGCGGTACAAGAGCTGAGTAAATTTCAAAGAAATCGAATTTTCGACTTCTAATTAGTAATTAAGGATACATGAAATTGTGGCCTAGTCCAAAATGACTATACGTGAAATTGATGTCTATGTGATGTTAGGGTCAAAGAAGTTGATAACTTGATGACGAGGGAGTCTTTGATACGACATGATGAAAAGGGAGTCCACTGTTGAGTTCTTTGTGAATGGAAACCTTACTATAGGTACTGTGGTGACATGAAATGAGAAAAAAATTTCTAGATGTGGTTTTAAAGCTGTGCGAGTTGCGCAACCGCATAGGGTTGAACATGTTATTGATAAAAAAATAAAAAAATAAAAAAATTCTAAAAATAAAATTCTAAACATCCCAATCCCAAATGCCCTATTTACTTCATCAACTAATTACCAATTTAACAAGACAATAAGCAACTCAAAATCTAAGTGATTATAGTGAAGAGTGAAAAGCTAACTTTAGAAATGTTTTCGAGCTTTCCAATTCTATCATCCTTTAACCCTAGAAGAATAGTCAAACAAAGAAGAGAAGAAATTCTATCATAAGTATTTATTGCTTACTCTATGATAGTACAATCTACATAGTAATATTACCATTTTAGTGATTGGGCGCATCTTAAATTAGGCTTAAGGAGCATGAAATGAGTAGTGTGCATATCAACATGACTTTGGATTGACAATTTTTGATATATTAACTTATTTTAAAAAAATTGATTGCATTTCGAATACATTTATTGCTTATAAAATAATATTTACAATTTCTATTATTGTTGCATTTGTCGAAAGAAATTTTTCAAAATTGAAGTTATTAAATTTTTATTTGCGATCAACCATGTTACAAGAATTATTGAATGAGCTAGCTTTGTTATCTGTTGAACAAGATTTGCTAGAACATATTGATTACGAAAGTTTAATTAATGAGTTTACTTTGCGAAGAAATATTTTTACTTATATTAGATTACAAGGTTTACAAGTGATATTTGATGTTTCTGATTTCAAAAATTGCTCATATGGAATTGCACGAAGAGTTTAGTGGCTTGAATGGTTCTTCTTGATGACGTATGAATTTTGATGAAGTTTGGGATGTTCTTTTGAGTTTTATTTGTATTTTTCTTATTTCACGACATGTAAAAAATAAATAGTTATTTAAATGTCATATTTTTTCAATGAAATAATATTATTGAAACATATTTTTTTCTTAATATATTTTTTTAATTTCATAAAAGGGGCACCATTTTATATTGTCAACACCCAAAATTGTCGCATAGGGCACTCGATATTTCAAGGTTGGCCCGACTATTTTTTTGCCTTGCGCTCTGCCAAGACTTTTTCCAAATGGGGGATTAGGGAGTCTCCCCAGTCACGGGGGTAACATTGGATCTGCTCAATAAATTTGTAATGCATTTCCTATTTAGAATATTCATTTGGAGGAGTTAGCATACATTTTTTTAGGCTCCCTGGTTAAGCACCTCTAGGAGGTATAAATGCATTGAAGTTGTGTGGGTTAATAAAATAAATAGGGTTTCATATAAATAGGGTTCTCTGAATTCAATGTATATATTATTCTCCTCCTTTTAGGGCCACTTTGGGAGATTTTGGGGTACTTTTTATAGATTTTTGTGAAGTATCGATTTTGAATATTTATGAAAGGTCTGATTTTGGCTAGATGTGAGTAGTGGTTATGAAAACAATTTAGCCCATGCTTGGGAGTTAATTTCAATTGTGTCGTACTTTTCATTCTTGGAATGGAATAGGATCAAGATGAAACTTTATTTCATGGTATTTACATGATGTTCCTCTTTAAGAAAGTCCAATTATCCTACGGTTTTGAAAATTTTTTAAAGAATAAAATTAAATGTCTCTTAGTGAAATTGAATTTTTATCTTAAAAGTATTATTTGTAGTTTATAAGCAATTTTTACACAAGCATATTTATATCTAAATATGTGAATTGAAAACAATTATTTTATATGGGATACAATTAGAAAAGAATTTGAGCAGAGTCTAAAATTTATTGATTTAATGGATTGAGAAAGACGGTCAAAATTACACTACAACTGATTTGAATGATTTAGTATCTAAAAAAATTTAACGAGTGTCGGTTTTTCCAACCTCATAAGCAGTGGTGTCACCCAAAAAGTGTGTATCCTGCGTAGGGGTGTAAAATGAGCATCGACTTGGTTAGATGCTCGTGTTTGGCACTGGACATGTCAACTCGGTACGGTGTCTATGATGTGGATTTTCCAACCTTTTACACTGGTGAGTGCATCCCTGTCTGACGGAATATGTGTGTAAAAATATTCACGTGACTCTCTCGTAATGTGTGACTGCAAGGGTTTAAAAGATTTTATTTATTTCAAATACTAAAAATGATTGTCGAACATACATTAAATGTTACTTTTTTAAGGAAAATTCATTAAATTTTATCACTACCAGGAATGATCATTCCCACCGGCTAGCGTCCGCAGATTTGATTAAGAAAATTCAGTTAAAGAGTTTAACTTAAAGAGGTATCTTAATTGGCGATTGTGATAAACAAATAGGATTTGCGACAAAAATCTTTAGGCTATGGGGGCCTCCCTTGCACTATTATAAAGTCATTTAGCAACTTGATTTAACTTTTTTATTTTATAAATTAGAACAAGTTGTGATCTTGATTACCTTTGTCGAGTTTAATATGCTCCCATGTATTATTTAATTTAGTGGTCCTCTCTTGATTTTCAAACTCAATTATGCCATAAACAAATCGTACATATAGTTGTAATTATGTTCACGCATGGTCTGACATTGCTTAAGAACGACGTCAATATGTGAAAATGAGCATGAAATTCTATCAAGGGTCCGAACTCAAGGGTCATTAAGTGACAGATTAGGAATCTTGAGTAGACGATAGAGCAAAACAATCATGACGATTAAAGTCAACGAGATCAACATAGAATTGTATTTCCTCGCCTATGTGGAAATTTATGGGTAACATATAAATTATTTAGCCCCTTTTTGACATCTATTTTAACGAGTTTTTTGGAAAAATAAGCCCCCGTTTGGTCTTTATTATGACAAAAATTTATTTTTCTCTTATTCTCAATCACACAATCTTTCATAAAAAAATATTATACGTAAATAAAAAAATTCTTTTTCAACCATACATTCTCCAAAAATACTATTCCAAAAACTATAATTTGAAATAATAGAGACCAAATGGGGGGCTAAGTTTTGAAATAGTAATTTTTAGAGAATGCATAGTTACAAAGTAGGAAAAAAATTTGAATTTATGTGTAAAATATTTTATTGTGTGAAAGTTGAAATGAATTGAGAAAAAAAGTTTTGATTTAATGGAGGTCAAACAAGGGCTCAATTAATTACTTAATTTGCACTAAATGTATGTTTCATTGCAAGAATGGAATTGGGTGAAAAGAAAATGAATTTCAGGGAATTGAATTGTCTACAACTTGTTTTAATCGGAATTGTCAAGTAATTGTGTTTGATTGGTATAAATTTTCACCTGAAAAATATTGAAATTTTGGATATTTTTATATTCGTTTGGTTTTGTTTTTATGAAAATTGTCCATTAAAGAAATATAATTTTTTACAATTGAGGATAAAATTTGTTTCCATTGAATTTTTTTTAAAAAAAAAAATTGGCTAGAAAAGCTTTTCCCCCCTAACCCATGGGAAAAGCTTTTCCTCAAAAATCAAGAAAATTTGGAAAATCAATTCCATGAAAAATTTAGGGTCCGTTTAATTGCAATGGTGAAAAATGGGTGGAAATAGTTGCTTAAAACTTGTTTTCCTGTGAATTGTTAATGAAGTGAATTTGATTAGTATAATTTTTCACCCGAAATTTTTTAAAATTTTTAGATCTTTTTGTGTTCGTTTGACTTTGTTTTACATGAAAATTGTCCATTTAAGTGATAGTTTTTCAGAATTGGTTATAAAATTTGTTTCCATTGCCAAAAATAAAATTAAAAAAAAATTCCTAGTAGAAAATGTGCACGTGTGAGCCATTTTGGAAAAACCAATTCCATAGCAAATTTATAGTATCAAACAAGGCAAAAGTTGGAAAATGTTCATGAAAAATTTTTGATTTCAAACAGGGCCTTAGTTAATAAAACATGTAAAAATATGAAAATGAAATTTAATTTCCATCTTTCATGAAACATAGGTCTCAATCAAACAGGCCCTAACTTCTTTCTTTCTAGGTTTGGTTTGTCAATATCAATATACATCATGACAGACTAGTTCAAACTAAGCTTATGTTAGGTTCATATTTTTTTTAAAACTCATTTTTAATTACATTTTTTCATAAAATAATTTTATACATAAATTAGAAAAAAAATTCTTATTTTTTAAATAAACATTCTTAAAAAATTGTTATTTCAAAATATATTTTCTTACAAAAAATAGGGCTTAAACATGGGCTTAATTAGGGTTTGAAGTATTATTGAAGGTTAGCTGATTTTGGCAGCTACAATGTATGAATCTACTATTGATGGCTTGTGCATGTTGAAACATAAATGACGTCAGCTCCATAATCAAAACCTTGTGTCAATACTCTCGAACGAAGGCATTTTTCAAAACTCAATCGTACAAAATTTTGGTGTGACATTCGCAAGGATTAATGCTGGTATATCATATATAAGCTTCTTTCCAAGTTTTCTAGTAGAACTCATAAAACATGCAACTTCGATAACAATGAGAGTGATTGGTGTGGTAGGATGCCATGCCTAGAAAACTCGATGTGCCCATGTAACCCCTCCTCTACACCTAATTCAGGAGGTCACAACTACTCTGTAATATTTTCAAAACTTTTTGAAATTACGTAAAAAAAATTATTTTAGTGTACACGTAATACATATATATTTTGTCCCATCAACATTTTTTTTTCCTCATAAACAATTCTAACTCCGTAGCTAAGTGGGATCACTAGAAACTAGAAAGCAATGCAATGTGATGGGATTGGCACACAGTACAATATCACCGAGATTCGAATAATGGTGAGATGGAACATTTTGTAGTATTATACTATTATTTGAGTTGGTACCTTGAACCTTCCATTTTAGTCATGCGTTGGCCCACAAACCCTCCTTTATGTGCATTATAACTCCCACCAATCCCCTCTCTCTCCTTGCATACAGATCCATTCATAGTACCAATCCATTTATGGGACATCATCTCGAATGTTCCTTCCCGTGTGCTGTGTCTACAATTCTGTGAGTACATTTTTCCTTTTTTTTTTGGTAGAAAGGGTCAAAGCATGTCTCCATTAGAAATTTCGTGTTAGTGATCACTATCTTTATGTTTCGATTGGATTGTTGAACTAAAATTTGTTGTAATTGTGTGATTTTATATGTATCTATTAGTTTTGCTATTTCGATCATGATTTTCCTACACTTAAGAGAAATGTACTTCCCTTTAGGCCGATTGTGAGCAAGGAGGGATTCGAACCCCGACACTATAGTTCGTAGCCATGTGTTCTAATTCTCTGAACTACATGTCCCATCCTTGGATCTGTTTCTGGGAGTACTCTTAAAATAAGGAACATTTATTCTTCCCTCACCGGTCATTTCATTCCAAGTTAAGAAAATGTGAAAGTGCATTTATTTCTATAAGAACGGTAAGATTAGCAAATGAGTGGAATTCGATCTTATAATTACAAAATTGTTGCAGATATTGATACACATTACCTAACATGTGAGAGACCATGTCAATCATATGAATTTGGTTTAATAACGTTGAGTACATTACGACTTTATAACGATAAGTTTCTACGAAGTGCGCTTCACAAACACCTTAATGTGCATAGGTGGTGTCGCCCTTATGACTTCCTTTTAACAAGGATGTTCGGTGTTCTGCCATCTTTTAACCAAAATCAATGAAATACTACATGAACAAGTGAAACTTTATTTTATGTTGGTGTCTTTTCCACATAGTTAAAAGACATTGCATGGTACTTTAGATACTTTGCTATTTCACCTAATTATATTTAATTTCAACAATTTAATAATACCTCCAACGAACTAGATTTCTAATTTACAGCACGAATAATACACAACTAGCAAAGGCTTAGTTATTGACAAAACTGAAAGTGACACCATTTCACTTTCATAAAATTACCAACTTATTTATCTATGGGTAGACACGTAGGATGTTATCGAATTTTCAACGAGATCATGATTTAATATTTCATCAATTTAGGATGGTATAAAAGTAAACAAAATATTAAGGTGCCCTTGAAGAAATTTGACAAGGAACTAGATACATAGTTATATACGTATTGTGGAGTTCTATAACACGCAAGTACAGTACGCTACTTCTACGTATCTTTATATCTATATTTGTATAATGGATAAGTCCATATTTGACTATTATTATTTTTGGGTAAAATAAAATTTTGAATAATGATTTTTTGGAGAATTTGTGATTAAAAATAGGAAAATAAAATTGGATTTACGTGTAGTATAATTTATTGTGTGAATATATGGTTGAAAATTATTACGTAGAAAAAAAATTGAAATAATGATGATCAAACAAAGACTAAAGACACTCTTATATAAATTGGTATTGGATAAATTTATAAGTCAATTTATAAAGCTTGTATGTTTCAACACTCCTTTTAGCTTTTGATTATAGTTGATCGTTTGATTTTCCACAAGTGAACAAAATCGTGAACAAGTAATATAGTAGTATCGAACTCGCGATGACTAAGTATTCAATGGAGTTCAAATTAATAGCAACATTAATCAAATAGCAAATAAGTTTTGAGTTTTCTATTCTAATATTTAAATTATCGATTAAATTAGAAAACAATTTAATTGGTTTGATTTCAAA